>BDJD01001021.1:212006-228802 GCA_002564525.1 Rosa multiflora | reverse complement strand
AAAACGGGAACTTTTAGAAAAATTTACCTTAAAAGATGGTCGGAAAAACCGTCGCCGGAAGTTACTGTAGCGGCCGGAAGTACTGTAGATACCGAAAAGTACTGTAGCTGGCCTGAAAAAGTGGCCGGAAAACTGCAGAAAGTGGCCGGAAAAGTGTTGACCGGAGGGTTGACCGAGTGCTGACGTGGCAGTCCAACGCTGACGTGGCTGCTGACTGGATGCCTGCGTGGCTTGCTGACGTGGCAGAAGGCTTGGCGGCTTGGCGGCTTGGGCTTGGCGGCTCGGCTTGGCGGCTATGCGGCTTGGGTTCGCAAGCAGGCAGGCTTGGGCTGCAGACGGGCCTGGGCTGCAAGAGTTCTTCTCCTTTTTTTTTTTCTTCTTTCTGCTGGTTCGGTAGTGGTCCTTTCTGGTGGCCGGTTCGGACCGTTGTAGGCCGGTTCCGGTGGAGATTTTTCGGATCCGGTGATCTGGGGTCTGGTTGCAGGTTCCAGTGAAGTTTGGTAGCAGTTGGCCGGGAGGAAGGCTTCGAACCGGGCAGGGAGGGTAAAGATATTTCCGGTGGCCGGTTCTGGGGACGGGGCCGCCGGTTCTGGACTCCTGGAGTTGATATCTTCAAGGTGGGCGGCGGTGGTTTCTGGGATTTGAAGGCTACGAATTTAGGATTTCAGGGTTAGGGCTCGTGCTGATAACGTGTTGTAGAGAAACTGAATTTGAGAGGAATTTGCTGTGTATTCTCATTGATAATAGGGGCCTCTTTATATAGAGGATTACAATGCATAGAATCTCAATCATACAAGGAAAGTAATTCTACATTGATTAGGATTCTAGATCCTTCTAATTAAATCCTATTACCACTAGGTCAAGTAACCTAGAGTTTGGGCTAAACACAAATTAGGTTTTCCTTCAACAATAATTTGTTTTTTTTTTTTTTGGTTACTAGTTAAAAATTGATAATTCATTCATGATCTGAACACACATTCATGATAATTCATCCATGACTACTATTATTGCTAGTTTCTGAGATACAGTCTCACGAGTCACCAAAAGAGGAAAAAATAAAAAACCTACAAATGGTAAGCAAATGTCAAGCACAACCTTGTACAATGAATACACATATAAAACTTTGTTTTCTTCATTGCATTTGATTTTTCTCCTTGAAAGGGCCGAGCCATCAACCATTCTTATACCATTTGCCTTCTGATAAGCTTTTGTATGTGCCGGTTATATATAATCCGCACGCATACAAAAATTTTCAGACTATGGGTTGAGCTTCTTCTACTCTACTATATATATATTGCCATCACCAACCCTAATCTTGCCCTTTTGTTCCTAATTGAACCTGACCGCCGCTGGCGGTGTCGTTTCCATTTCTATTAGGATCCACCTGCTTATTTTTGAGCAGGGCATTGGCCTCTTTCCACTTGTGGAACTTCCCAAAAAGGACTTCCATATCTTCAAGGGTTCTCCCCTGTGTCTCCGGTAGCATTGTATAGAAGAACACCCAGCCAACCGCCGCAATTCCGGCGAAAAGAAAGAAGGCTCCGCCAATAGTTATGGCATCGTACAGGGATATAAAAGTCATTGAGAGTATCCCACTGACGACTCTGTTGACGGCGACTCCAATACTACACCCCTGAGCTCGTAGCTTTAACGGGAAGATCTCGGAGCTGTAGACCCACGTGATGGGGCCCATTCCGATGGAGAAGAACGCGACGTAGAATAAGACCATGGTGATGGAGAGAACAATGGCCCACATGATCTTCTCGTCGCTGTGGTCGATGATGGTGAGGCTGAAACCGAGACAGCCGAGTGAGGCTATCATCCCTGCTACGCTGGTAAGAAGCAGAGGACGGCGTCCTATCCTGTCCAGAAGAAACGTTGCGACGAGGATGAAGGCTGTCTTGACGGATCCGACGGCTATGGTGGCGAGGAGGAGTTTGTCCTTGTTCTTGATTCCGGCCTTTGTGAAGATTCTCGGGCTGTACAAAACGACGGCGTCGATGCCTGAGGCTTGTTGGAAGAAGTGTATACCGACGGCGGCGATGAGAATGTGACGGACGGCGGGGGTCGGGCGGAGTATGAGCTCTTTCCAGACGTCCTCACCGTGGCTGCGTTTTGGGACTTGAACGACGTCCTCGTTGCAGTGCTCGGGGATTCCGGCGGCTTCTTTGATGTCAGCGAGTCGGAGTTTGGACTCTTCCATGGAGTCTGAAGTTCGGTCGAGGACTCTCTTGGCGTCGCCGAGGCGGCCCTGCATGACGAGCCAGCGAGGGGATTCCGGCATGGCTAAGACGCCGAGGGCGAGGAAGACGGAGGGAATTGCACCGACGCCGAGCATGAGACGCCAGCCTAGGTTAAGTGCAAGCTTGGAGAAAGCCCAGTTGGATATGTACCCCAATAAGATTCCGGCATTGATAAACACCTGCTCAAAGTTTCAAACAACCAAACATCGGTTAGTACTTTATTATGTTCTCAAAAAAGAAAAAAAGTACTTTTAATGAGATGAAAGCATAAGAAAAAAAATGAGGCGAGTATGATAACCAAAAAGTTTTTCCCAACTTCGTGGCCTCGTGGGCATAGATAGAGCAACCCTAAACGCTTTTAAAAAATAAACAACGAGTTTGCCTCAAAAGAAAAAAAAAAAACGAGTTATTCAGAAAAAGAAAAAAAACAAGACAACAAACTCAACTCGACCAATACTTATTATTCTGAATATATCAAATTTATTTATTAAATGATGTGAGGCAATTTACTAGTCAAATAGGCCATAATGATGTGTAGATAAATTTTGTAAAACAAATCCAAAATAGTTTTATACATAATATTCAATTGCTTACGAAATATGTTAGCCAACAACTATAAATTCTTTACATAATATTCAATTGGGGCTGTTTTGGATGGAGTCCGATCTCTGTTGCGGGAGTTTGAATTTGTGACTTGAAAGCATGTGCGCAAAAAACACTAACCAAGTAGCTCACGGTCTGGAAAGGAACTTATTGAAGATGGTTCAATCTATGAACAGTAAGGAGGTAGATCCTCTTGGCTATATGATTTGTTAAAAGCAAATTAATTGTTTTAGAGGCCGAAGGAGAGTTTATTGGCCTGATTTGTACTCTCTTGATTGAGTTTGATAAATTTCATTTTGATCCAAAAAAAAAAGAGGAGAACAAAAGTGGTGAGTTGAAAATAAACGGTTTTTCAATATTGTCAGAAAAGTTCCAACCATATCCAAAAGACCAAAACTCAGAGACTGTATGGGTGTTGCCTTTGGACTTTGGTGCTTTGTTGGGTAAAATCCAAGAGCATGAAAGCTTTCTTGATAAGTGCTTCAAAGATTTTGATTTAACTAACAAGCCAGAAACAAACGAACAAACCTACCTCTGGGAAAGACGTGAGGAAACCACGAGACGACGCCGGAGAAACTTCGGCGGTGTAGACAGGAGCAATCATGAGGGCATAACCAACGCCGATTCCGGCAACAAACCTCCCAAACATGAGGAAGGAATAGTTGGTGGCGAAGCCCATGAGAAGAGCTCCGGCGAAGAAGATGGCTCCGGCGAGGACTATGGTATACCGACGTCCAATCCAGTCGGACGTCCTGCCGGCGGCGGCGGAGCCGATGAGGGAGTAGAGATTCAGAATTCCGACTAGAACTTCGATCTGCACGTCGGAGACATGGAGGTCGTCTTTGATGTAGATCACCGCTCCACTCATTACCCCAATATCTATAGATAACACAAAAAACTTAACCACCACATGCATATGTATGTGCGTGTATGCGTGTATCTATATAAAGACAACACAGTTCTCAAGATATCTCGAGTTCAAGTCTCTCCTCCCCGAATATCATATTTCAAAATGAAAGAAACATATACGATTACTTACCATAACCGAGTAGGATAGAAGTCATGGAAGCCAACATAGCACAAGCAAAAGCGTACTTGTTTCTCTTGGGTTTGGGAGCGGGATCGAAATCCGCAATGGTTTTCTGGATGGGTTGGCCGGAGACGACATTTTCTTCAGCTCTCCGGTCAGCCATCTCGTTAATAAACTGGAGATGGACTCGGAGCTATAGGGAGAGATTTGGTTATGTGGTGATTAATTTGAGGAGGATGAAATAACTGTGTAGTAGTGCTGGGTTAGAGCTAAGCTATTAGGAGTGTTGGTATATATAGACCCCAAAATACTGGTCACATCAGGTAGTGTCATTACGACTCGTAACAGTGGACCGTAAAGTCTTAATCTTACATCATTCAAGTGGACCAATGGGTTCAGTTTTCACAGCAGGCGTAGATTAATTGGTTGTAACAAACTTACATGAATTGATCTGATTAATTAAGCTAAGCTATCGACTAATTGAGCACAGCTCGTGAGCGTACAATATACAAGTTATCACAGCTGGAACTTCATCTTCATGCGCCAGCTAGCCGACGCTATTTGATTATTTAGTGTATATATATACGACCAAAAAAGAAATACTATACTATAATACTCCATCAATAATGCATTATGTGATTATTCTTTGCGTTGGAGAGATAAAGTTGTATTTGTGTATTTAGACCAGGTAAACGTGGCATATCAAAGCAGCTCTAATAACTTCTCCATATTATAATTTTTCTTCAGGAAAATATGAGTTATTTTTGCTTGAACAGATTCCATATACTTATCCTCATTTTAGGAATAGTGATGAAAGAGAAAATAAAATTCCTTAAATTTACAGGAAAGAATTATGGAGACTGTAAAATAAGAAATCTGTTGAAGTTGAAGTAGAAAAGTTATGGAGATTTTGATTTCCGCTTCCCTATATATAATAAAGAAAACTATAGAGAAGTTTTTTTTTTTTTTTTTTTTTTGAGAAGAAATAAAATCCATTAATAACTGAAAAGATTACAATCCATTGGAATGGCCGGTTGTGGTCCTACACCACGTCACACATTCCTACAAAGATCTGTAGTTACGGGTCCGTAGCTAATAGCAACATCCATGAGCCAAGAGAGCCCAACCCCTAACCAAATTTTATGCCCGAAACCACAAGCTACCATGAAAGATACCCAATCCCGAGAGTAACGATACAACCTCGCCACCAACATTAAACCGAGCCAATTTTCCCTTTTAAAAAAAAAAAACTAAAATTTTGACACATGCATGCTCAAACAAAAAAAAAAAGTAGTGTAATTTTTTTATCAAAAAATGAAAGTTATTAAAGCAAAAGATAATAGAATAGGGGAAAAAATTCTTGTAAGTCTACGATTTTATTAATACATTACCCTTTGATTTTTTTTTTCTTTTTTTAATCAAGCCCTGCGGGCGAAATAATATATTCATCACAAGCCAAAATAGGCCGTTACATACCCTTTCACTGCCATTTATAGACAGACAAGAAGATAGTGGTAGTACTTATTATACATTCAAATATGTAGGGGTAGCGGGGATCCTCCATTGGTATCTAGAGATCTAGATCCTAATACAAGGAAATTATTATAATTAGACAAATTGTCAAAAACATAGGTTTGGACCAAGGGCCAAAGCCCTAGCCCAATTATAGGCTCGATAGGGTAACCCAAAGAGAAGAAGCCCAAAACCACAAGGCCCAGTAGGATGTGGAGCAGGCCCAAACTTTCATCTCCCTCATAAATATGCCCGTGCAGCGCTGTCCGCTCCCACCACCAATCCACTGTAGCTTGCCGCGCCGACCCATGCTCAATCAAGCCGCGCTGGCCCGACCCAGCTTACAACGCCCATCACTTGGCCTCGCCGTGCACCCCTCTAGAATCAAAAGCCGCCGCCCGGATCCTCTAAATCTTCACTGCCGCACAGCTCCTCAGAACTACGCTGTCGCTCAAACCATCAGAATCACGCTGCTGAGATCTGCAGACCCATGAGCAAAACCCGGCATCCCTGCACAACCCGACCACACCCAGTGATTTCGTCTAGAAACTCACCTAGCCCCCGTCCAACACCTTGAGCCAGAAGCCTCTCCCTCTCAACTCCCCGAGCAAATAGAGTTCAACACCCGTCCAGCAGCGGCCTAATAGCGGTGAGACAAACCCTCACCAATCCCGAGCGCTGAACGAGCAGAAGTTCTCAAAACCTTGACTTAGGGTACTACTGATTCTTTGGAGCTCTGCAAAACAATGCAAGTACGATTTGGTTACAATTCTATTACCTTTGATTCATAGTCGAGATCAAATTTAATTTAACAATAAAGCATAAATAGACATTTTTGCTTTCAAGTTTCAACAAGAGTTCTTTGATGGGGATTGAAACTTTCATTTCATATTTAGTGTGACTCATTAAATGAAGTGTCAACATCAATCATCTTCTAAAATATTGTAGGGCGCATATAAAAAGTGGAGTGGTGACATGGTTTTGCTAGGATTAGTCTTCTGTAGCACTATATATAATGCAGAGTCTGTCAAGGGCTGAAAGCGCCCAACATGGTTGAGCAACCCAGAGGCTAAATTAACAACAATCAATTAGCTTCTCAAACTTGAAGTTGATACCCGCCACCACCGGAGTCAACTAGAATCGGCATTAGATCGTCACCTTGTTATTCATAGCCAAGTCCATGCACACAGACTCTAACCAGTCCAACATCCAAAACCGAACCCAATGACTCGCCAATGAAATGAAAATGACAGGCGGGCAAGGTGAAGAAGATCGTCGGGAAGCCAAAGATGTGAACTGAAATCGTCCAGACCAACAATATTATCGATTGGAGCAATTGTCATAGACTCATAGTAGTTTAACACCACCGGCACGAGATCAAAACTTAATGGACCGGCTCTTTGCCCTAGCTATATAGTTTACTGAAGGTGAATAAACAAAAACAAAAAACACAATTAGAACCCTTGTCTTAAGATTTGCCGAACCCTGCTACAAACCCTTGACCATATAGGCATTGTGATTGAATGCTTTGCACGTGTTCAAATTAACGACCACCATGTAAAATGATACATGGAAAAGAAGTATTAAAGAATGAGAACAAACAGCTATACGGCCCTAGACTTAGTATCATCATAAACTTGACAACTATTAAAACCAAGAATAATATTTATATTATTCTAACTTAGAGGATTAGGGTAATGATAAGAAACTGTTGACCATGTTGTGTTTGCAAAACCATGCACACAGTTGCTGTCACGCTTCGATTTTTAAAATAATTAAAAATAAAGATAATCTTATAATTATACCGGACATGAATGGTTCAATCATCAATACAAAATAACTGAATTTTTTTTTTCTTTTAAACCAAGTACAAACTGATACCTTGAAAGCACAGTGTCAATACAGACTCACTCCGTAAAGTCATATATTACATTACACAAGTTTACGAATTAAGATACATAACAAAATAATAAGTAAATGTTCATCAGAGTTCAATACATAGTGGAAGTTTTAACAATAGTAAAGCCACAAAATTAGTTTCCTACCCGTACAACTGCTACTAGAACTCAACTTCACCCGCAATTACCCTGACCTACAGAATTAACCCCTACACCATTGAATAGTGCACCGCGTTGCCACACAACAAACCCGGTATACTTTTAAAAACTTGTATGAGTAAACTCAAATACATAAACCACATAACTCACATGAATAATGATGAAAACCTTTCAACTCTGAGAAAATAAACTCACACCGCCAATATCACGAGAAATCCACTCATTCCATCTAAGGAAGCAACTCACACATATCCCGAAGAAAACCTTTCAACTCTAAGAAAATAAACTCACACCAATATCATATCACGAGAAATCCACTCATTCCATTTAAAGAAGCAACTCACAAATATCGTGAGGAAAACCTTTCAACTCTAAGAAAATAAACTCACACCAATATCACGAGAAATCCACTCATTCCATTTAAGGAAGCAATTCACACATATCCTGAGGAAAACCTTTCAACTCAAGGAAAAGAAACACACATCATGATTTCTTAAAATCCAATATTCTTTTCCCAAAAGAAACAATACAAGTCACGCCGTGACAAAATCATATAAAATGTGAAGATCCAGTCCAACCTGGATAATAAAAGTTAACTTAGTGACAAAATCATATAAATCGTTAACCTAACAACTCAATATGAAAATCCATCGTCCAACCTGGACAATAAAAGAAAGTACACACCTGAAACTCTCTTTTAAAAACACGTACCCACAAGTGTCATAACACAAGGTTATGCCCTATGACAGTACATTGGCAGACAGGCTAGCTCTAACTCAATCATAACCAATCACCCGGCCAAAGGCTTGGTATTTTGATATTCATGCACTAAGGTTACAACCTGCAACCCCAGATCCTTAGATCAACCTGACTCTCATACCAAAACATTAAACGAGTTGCACTGGACCCAAAATGTTACCCAAATCTCAAAAAGAGAAATCACAACTTGTGACTCCCAATTCCTCAGACCACTAATCATCAGATCAAACATTAAAATGGTCACACCGGACCTGAAAAATGTTACCCACCCTCAACACTTTTTAAAACAATAGAAATGAACATTTTTTCCCAACATATTGTTTTCCAAAAAGTCATACTCCAAAACAATAATATGAACTCACTCACAAATATTGCTTGTATCACAACAAATCCACAAATATATATATATATATATATCATGTATATATATATATATATATACACACACGTAGTCATTCACTCAGAAATACCACTAATATTAACTATAGTTTGCAGTTAAATAAATAACTCCCAAAACAATTAAGTAACTTCGTTCGTAAAAGAACACTGTGAGATTACTCACCCCTAAATCTACCTGCGTCTTCTCTCACAGCCGAGATAGCACAATCATAAAACATTCGTCTAAGACAACTTCGTCAAGTACATAATCATATACGGTCTCATCTCAGTACACGAAACACAAAGAAATTAAAGTTTGAAACCCTTGTTTGAACTAAAACCTGAAAGTGAAGTCAATTGAGATGAAACTTCACTCAAGACCACCCAAAATCTCCAGAAAAATTCGAGGATCAATATGTCAAAATGACAAGTCAATCCAACGGTTGGATCCTCACGGATTGAAAACCTAGATAATCAAAATTATGGAAAACCAACCATGCATCAAATGATCACAACATGACCCCATAATATATCAACATGCTCGTATCGACGAGTAGATGACAACCATGAAAACAGACACCCAAAAACAGGCACGACGCGCCTCCGGTAACCCCCAAATTAGGTCATGAAACCTATGCCAAAATGTTCATCTCAACATGCACAACAACTTTCATAACTACCATAAAGTCCAGAAACGAAAGAGTAAGCCGAAATTTACCTCGAAACTTTAAGAATCCAGAAAAACCCGAAATCGTATTTTTGATCGATTCTCCTTCCTCGCTACAAATCGGTTCAAGCCACTTGGAGGGATTGATGTACATCTCCTAGCTTCAAAACGGGACCGGTGGCGCGGCCAGAAGTGGCCGGAAAGTGGAGAAATCACGACAAGACCGAAATTGCACCGCCACCTCGCTGCGTCGTCCAGGAGGCAATTCGCCGTGCACCACCACCACAGACTTGAAGAGGATGAAGGGGCAGTTCGAATGGGACTAGTGGCGGTTGGATTGGTGGTCGAACAGCCGAGATATAGCCGGAAAATGAAAGCTGGGTCGGTCAGTGGTGGAGAGAGAAAAATCGGATCAGGTTTCCGAAAAAGGAAATTTAGGGTTTTTTGATATTTTTCTTAATTTTTTATTTATAGAAATTTTCTAAATTTGGAAACTTTTTCCGCTGACCATAAATTCTTCATATGAACTCCGACTCTCACGTTCCACATATCCACGAACTCGTATTAATGTGCTCTAAGACTTTTGTGAATGAAGTTTTAGGAGAAACTCAACAAATAAAAAGTCAACCACTTGACTCCTCGAAAATAAGACATTTCGAGTGATTAATCGTCCGAAATACTTTCTCTCTACCAGCGAACCACGAAATCTTACTAACGAACACTTATTAATTCTAAGAAATTTCTATAAATTAATAACAAATTTCTAGAATATTACAGTTGCATAAATAAGTGATCGATATATCATATGAACTAAACTAATTGCATGGATACATAATTGGCACGCACAACTAGAAATACAAGCATGCACAGGTTGGTCAGATTTGATATAGTTCTGTACCTTAATGATTATCAAGTTGGATGAAAATTTGCATAAATAATATATTCATAAATACTTAAAAACTGAATGGTCGAAATGACAACATGCGCTCGAGAAGTGAGTCTGACAAGCAATATATATCTATATATAGGGCCCTTCCATTATGGGATCTTTTTTTTTTGTCTTTTCTAGAAATAGGGCATTAGACCAACATTTCGTTAAGAACGGTTTAAGTTTATAAGTATATCGTTAAGGCATTTAAAACGGTAATTTAAGATATATTATAAGTATGACCTAAAAAGTTTAACAGATTTAGTTCGTCTATTAATTTAATCTAGTTTGATACTTTAACAATCACTTATTTGGCTGAAAATTTACAGAAATGATCTATACATTAAGACCTAAAAAATTGAACTGTTGGGATGCCAAAATGTGGTTAAAAAGTTGGTATAATGCCCTATTCCTATAAAAAAAAAAAGATTTATATCTATATATAGCCTAGCTCGTAGGCTGCTTGGTATTGAATAATGATTATCATGTAAACCAATTTAACAGCTAATACTGATGCAAATTGGCTTTTGTGCCTGGCTAATACATGACAAGATATATTTGTCTCTGATTTATAGCTTAACGACAAATATTCATGCATGAATCCCCCTAATTTTGGCTTTTGCTTTTTATATCTATATATAGCCTAGCTCGTAGGCTGCTTGGTATTGAATAATGATTATCATGTAAACCAATTTAACAGCTAATACTGATGCAAATTGGCTTTTGTGCCTAGCTAATACATGACAAGATATATTTGTCTCTGATTTATAGCTTAACGACAAATATGCATGCATGAATCCCCCTAATTTTGGCTTTTGCTTTGGGATTTTGTCCATTTACCCCATTTTAAGGGATTTTTTTCTCACTAACCCCATTAAGTTTTTTTAATTCCCTTTTACCCAATGCACTCTAAGGGAGTCTTCCCTAATACCCCATTAAGATTTTTTTTTGGACAAAATATTGTTTACTCCCTATACTTATAGGGTTTCGACGTTTCAGTCCCTGACGTTTCAATTTTACCTAAAAACTCCCTGAACTCTTCAATTTCACCTAATTGGTCCTTGCCGTCAACTTTCCGTCAAAAAATCTGTTATCTTGCTGACGTGGCAGTCCTTCTACAGTAAAGTGACTATTTTACCCTCACTGACCAAAAAAAAAAAATTTCTCTATTTCTTTACTCTCTTTTCTCTATTTTTTTGTAACTCTCTTTTCACTATTTTTTAATTTGTTCTTTTTTTTTTCCTACTTTTTTTTTTAACTCTATTTTCTCTATTTTTTAATTTTTTTTCCTACTTTTTTTTTTTAACTCTCTTTTCTCTATTTTGTTAATTTGTTCACTCTTTTTTTTTAACTCTCTTTTCTCTTTTTTTTGTTTGTTCTCTCTCTTTACTCTCTTTTCTCTATTTTTTTGTAACTCTCTTTTCACTATTTTTTAATTTGTTCTTTTTTTTTTCCTACTTTTTTTTTAACTCTATTTTCTCTATTTTTTAATTTTTTTTCCTACTTTTTTTTTTTAACTCTCTTTTCTCTATTTTGTTAATTTGTTCACTTTTTTTTTTAACTCTCTTTTCTCTTTTTTTTGTTTGTTCTCTCTTTTTTTTTTTAACTCTCTTTTCTCTATTTTTTTAAATTTGTTCTCTTTTTTTTTTTTTGCTACTCTTTTTTTCCCTTTTTTTTATTTATTTGTTCTCTCTCTCTCACTTTTTTTTTTATATATTTCTTTCACTTTTCTTTTTACCTCTTCCTCCTTTCTTCTCGATCTTCGGCCATCTCTTTCCCCTCTCTGATCACAACTCCAGTTTCTGGCCACGCCTGGACTCCAGAATGGTCGGGTTCTCTTCCCTTCAGATCCTGGCCGCTTTATGATATTGGAGCTATATTAGAAGCTTTCTATCATCGTTAATAACATTTCTATGGTGTTGGTTGCTAAGATGATGAGTCAAGAGAGAATCCAAATGATAAGATGTTTGAGTTTTCCTGCGCAAGACGGTGATTTGGTCTTTTTGGCTGTTTCTAATGGTAACTTGAGAGATAAATGTTTGAACAGTTTTGGTGCCAAAGAAAGGGAGGTGGAAAAAAAAATAACAAATTAAAAAATAGAGAAAAAAGAGTAGAAAAAAAATTAAAGAACAAATTTAAAAAAAGAAAAAGAGACGGTGATTTGGTCTTTTTGGCTGTTTCTAATGGTAACTTGAGAGATAAATGTTTGAACAGTTTTGGTGCCAAAGAAAGGCAGGTGGAAAAAAAAATAACAAATTAAAAAATAGAGAAAAAAGAGTAGAAAAAAAATTAAAGAACAAATTTAAAAAAAGAAAAAGAAAAGAGAGTTTAAAAAAAAAAAAAGAGAAATAAGAGTTAAAAAAAAAAGAGCAAAAAGAGTTTTAAAAAAGAACAAATTAAAAAAATAGAGAAGAAAGAGTTAAAAAAAAAGAAAGAAGAGAGAAAAGAGAGTTGAAAAAAAAAAAGAGTAGAAAGAAAAAAAGAGAACAAATTAAAAAAAATAGTGAATTAAAAAAAAAAAACAGAAAAGAGAGTTCAAAAAAAAAAAAAGAGAACAAATAAAAAAAAAGAGAAAAGAGAGTTAAAAAAACAGAGAACAAATTAAAAAATAGAGAAAAGAGAGTTAAAAAAAAAACAGAGAAAAGTAAGTAAAAAAAATAGAGAATTTTATTTTTTTTGGTCAGTGAGGGTAAAATAGTCATTTTACTGTAGAATGACCAATTAGGTGAAATTGAAGAGTTCAGGGAGTTTTTAGGTGAAATTGAAACGTCGAAACCCTATAAGTATAGGGAGTAAACAGTATTTTGTCATTTTTTTTTTGTTTTTAATTTTTTTTAATACCATTTTACCCCTCACCCCTTTGTTACTTAGAGAAAGAGAGAGAAAATGGAAAAGAGAGAAACCATAGGAGACTTCGCCGCAGCCCGTCACCGGCCGCCGCCCACCGGATTTTTCTGAAAACCTCTATTGCCCTCCAATAGAGGGGCAATAGGTCTATTGCCCCCCAATAGACGTCTATTGGGGGGCAATAGACGTCTATTGTCTCCTAATAGACGTCAATTGCCCTCAATAGACGACTATTAGCCATGTATTGCCCCTCAATAGACGTCTATTGCCTCCCAATAGAACTTTTGGTAGCCAGAATATGAACTAATCTTCCTAAAATTAGACAGATAAAACTTTGATTAAAGAAAAAAAAAATTATATCAATTTTAAAACGTCTATTGCCCATAAGTTTCAATTACCGAAATGAGAACTGTCTATTGCCCCCCAATAGACGTCTATTGGGGGGCAATAGACGTCTATTGTCTCCTAATAGACGTCAATTGCCCTCAATAGACGACTATTAGCCATGTATTGCCCCTCAACAGACGTCTATTGCCCCCCAATAGAACTTTTGGTAGCCAGAATATGAACTAATCTTCCTAAAATTAGACAGATAAAACTTTGATTAAAGAAAAAAAAAATTATATCAATTTTAAAACGTCTATTGCCCATAAGTTTCAATTACCGAAATGAGAACTAATTTTTCTAAAATTACACAAATATAACTTTGATTAAAGAAAAAAAAGAGGAGATTACATTAATTTAAAACGTCTATTGCCCCCAATAGACTTGTATTGCCCTTGACATAACACATTTTGTATCTTATTACTCCAATAATTTACATTTTATATTACCAAAATTTCTCATTAAAAGGCCAAAAAGATGAAAAGAGAAAAAAGAGAAGGAAAAAGAAAAGAAAAAAAAAGAAGGACCGGTGTTTAGAGGTACTAGTCGCCGGGGCAGGTGACGAAATTGATTTGGGCACCCTTCTGCCTTCTGTGAAGCTGTGAAGTTGTGAAGTCTCACCGGAAAACAGCCTTAGGTGGGCTCGTTGGTGAACTTTAGCCGGGGGAGGGAGAGAGTGATGTCGCCGTCGACCCCGCCGGGGCTCCATTACCACCCCCGCCACATCTTCGCTTATTCTCAACAAATCAGCCGAAGAATCTACTCTTCCGAAGCTGAGTCAACCATAAGCAAACTCCAAAAAAAACGATTGCCGTCGCTGGCGATCCCAATCGGAAAAAATATGGACGAAAATCAGACGAATCCTCGAGATGCTAGCGCAGACCTCAGAGAGCTCGGCCTCGACCTTGGATCTGTACTCCTTGACGAGCGCCACGTCCTCCTCGTTCTTGCGGCCCTCCTCCTTCTGCTCGATGCGCTCCTCGACGGTGAGCTCCGATGCCGTGGTGGACCCATCTCCTCGTAGCGCTCCGCCTGCTCGGTGAGCTTGGCCAAGTAGACGTGCTAGTCTCTGGTTAGGTTATCGGGGATGGAGGACGCCATTGAAGAGAGAGAGAGAGAGAGAGAGAGAGAGAGAGAGAGAGAGAGAGAGAGAGGTTTGAGTGGCATGATGGTAGTTTGTTAATTAGATTAAGGGCAAAATAGTCATTTGATTTTAAATTGGGTTAATGGGAACAAAAATATGTTGCTGGGGTAAGTAGGATAATTTTTGCTCATTTTGGTGCTATTGGTCAAGAACCCTTTTGCTTTTAACATCACAGTTTATCTCCGCTAATTACGTACATAAGAAATACCAGGGGTCACTTCAAAAAGGATACAAGAGAGAGAGAGAGAGAGAGAGAGAGAGAGAGAGAGAGAGAGAGAGAGAGGTTTGAGTGGCATGATGGTAGTTTGTTAATTAGATTAAGGGCAAAATAGTCATTTGATTTTAAATTGGGTTAATGGGAACTAAAATATGTTGCTGGGGTAAGTAGGATAATTTTTGCTCATTTTGGTGTTATTGGTCAAGAACCCTTTTGCTTTTAACATCACAGTTTATCTCCGCTAATTACGTACATAAGAAATACCAGACTTGGTCGAAGCTCCTGAAGGCATTATGATTCCTAAGGCAAGCTCGATGCCAACCAAGAAGAAGAAGGGACGACCTCTAGGATCAAAGAACAAGAATCCCTCCAAGACAACGAAGGTGACTGCTGAAGTTGTGCTAAGTGTTATTTGTCCTGGTAAACCTCCAAGCCCTAGTGTTAAGGGCAAGGAGAAATTTTAGTTTGTTTTTCATTTGAACTTGCCTATTTACTTGTTATTGTTACATAGTTTATAGGCTTTCTTGAATAAGTGAGCAAGGGTATCGTCAAATGATCGGATCTAATCTATGTATCGATGTGGTATACCACAAACTCTTTATCTACCCAGATATGGTAGAGGGAGGATATGTAATGGTCCTTTCTGGCCTGAGTTATTAATATATCGACATGATATTTTTCAAAAAAAAAAAAAAAAATGACCCTTCTTGCGCTAGGCCAGCTAAGCCCTTGACTTTAAGGTTGGTGGATGTAAGACAAATGATATGACTTAGAATGGGATTGGTGGGGAATTTTAACTCCCCATCCATCTCGATCTTAGCGTATCTTTTTTTTTTTTTTTTTAAAAATCTAGCTTATGGGCGAAATAATATATTCATCACAACCCAGAATAGGCCGTTATATACCATTCCGCTGCCATTTATAGACAGAACAAGAAGATAGTGGTAGTACCCACAATGGTACATAGAAATACAATCGAATACGTAGAGGTAGTGCATATCCTCTATTAGTACTATGCTGGATGCGCTAGAGATAGCTAGAGTGCACACAAGTGCCTAGGTTCCTAATCCAAGAAAACTTATTGGGACTAGACAAAACCTAAAAATAAAGGGTTTCCCAAACAAAAGAAATAACAAAAAGAAAAAAGTTTAACTATTTTGGGCAAAGGACAGCTTGAGGCCCAATGAACCCCAACAATAGGCCCAACGCAGCCCTGCTTCACTCTTCGTGCAGATTCGTCAGAAGCACCACCGTCGATCACCATCACCGCCATCAAAAGGAGGCTCCACCTTGACACCGCCAAAAGAGCAGACGTCGCTGCACCGTCGTTGCTGCTTGGAAACAACCTTGCTCGCGCACGCCTGACTCTGAATCGAAAACGAGTACTCCCATTCATCACTGCCTCAGAGCAACGAAAACAGAAACCAAGCTAGAGCCACGTCTAGCCTCTGAGCAGAGCCAACCCAAGGGCCCAGCCATATAACTCATTACCCGTCCGGCATCAACATCATGACAGCAACGCGACCAAGGTCACACTGCTGCTAGTCAGAGTACCACCATATGAGAGGTGGAGTTTCTGCGCCTCCTTGGCCTTAGTTTCTCGAGAGAGAGAGAGAGGGGGAGAGAGAGAGAGAGAGAGAGAGAGTTTTAGGGTTTCCTATAAGATATATTCTTGGTTCTTTTGTTATGTGATCTTTGAACTTGGAAACATATATATATATATATATATATATATATAATATTTATCCAGAGTGAGGCCTCGCTCTGAAATTAAACTGAAATTAAAGTGCGAGATTAGAGTTTAGGGTCACTTTTCGGTCTCGTATCCATATCTCGACCGTTCAGTTTTTAGATATTAATGTATATATTATCTCTGCAAAATTTTAGCCAAATCGATGACCTTTAAGGTATCTAACTCACTTAAACCAATGGACGAACTGAATCTGTCCAACCTAAACCATACTATCAATGCCTTAACGACCATCAATTTGACTAAAATTTTGCAAAGATGATTTATATATTAGGAC
>BDJD01001021.1:192162-211603 GCA_002564525.1 Rosa multiflora | reverse complement strand
CAAAAAAAAAAAATCATCAAATTAGATATCTCAACATTATGTTCTTCATTGTACTAAAAGTCATTCTTCAATATAACTAGATATATAGCAATACAAATAATCTTCGTTTTGATTGATCGATTTTCAATACAGTAAACAATTTCGATTATGAATATGAACAGCAAACATTTGCTTAGCACAAATGAGGTAAACGAGTATGTTGACCCTAAAATTGAACCTAAGAACTGTCCTTCCTACAACCAGTTTTCATATATCAATTGATCAAACATTTGAAATCAGATAAAAATATCATACAAAGATGAACGAGCGAGCGACGTAGTTAATGACTTTAACTAGCAGTGGCGTAGCCAAAAATCTCACTTAGGAGGGTCAAACTTTATTAACTAACAAATTAAACTCATTTTCAGTCATCCTCTAGAAATGACAAAAGATTTATTATAAATAAATAAATAATATATTAGTATAAGAAAATTTAAGTGTAATATTTCTCATATTAATACGAAAATTGAAAGACCCTTAAATCATGTTGAATAAATTTTGGGATTTGAGATGAACGATTTATTATAGAAAAAATTATGTGTTACTTCGATTTAGCATATTAACAAATAATCGTAAATATTCACATATGGGCATATATCGATCAATAAGGTAAGAAAACCTTGAAAAGATTCGTATTAATTGGATATATGTAGTATATTAGTGTTGTAAAATATTATTTCATTCCATTAAACTTCAAGGATAATTAAGACTAATTAAGATAAATTTATATTAAATTTTAAAAATTAAGATTAATTAAGGATTTTTCAAAAATTGAGAAGGGTCAATTTTATTTCATTCCATTAAGATTCATAGATAATTAAGACTAATTAAAGATTTTCTAAAAATTAAGAAGGGTCAATTGACTATTTGAATCCTTTGATGGCAATAAGCCTCTAAAACCAATTATTATTCGGCAAACAGATTTGGAAACTAGAATTGCAGAGGCTTGTACTGAAGGCACTAGTGTGGATGCTCTAGCGCTAGTTCCTTTTGAAGGGATGCCGTTTGACTTGCAACGCAGCAGGCCAGCTTCCCATTTCTCTTCCCCAAAGAAACTCAAGTTTTTGCTAGATAAAGCATCAAAGAGTAACTCTGAGCTCCCTAAGAAGCTGAAAGTTCCGGAGTTTCATACTAAATTTTCTGCTAAATCTCTTGGCTTGGTCGAAGCTCCTGAAGGCATTATGATTCCTAAGGCAAGCTCGATGCCAACCAAGAAGAAGAAGGGACGACCTCTAGGATCAAAGAACAAGAATCCCTCCAAGACAACGAAGGTGACTGCTGAAGTTGTGCTAAGTGTTATTTGTCCTGGTAAACCTCCAAGCCCTAGTGTTAAGGGCAAGGAGAAATTTTAGTTTGTTTTTCATTTGAACTTGCCTATTTACTTGTTATTGTTACATAGTTTATAGGCTTTCTTGAATAAGTGAGCAAGGGTATCGTCAAATGATCGGATCTAATCTATGTATCGATGTGGTATACCACAAACTCTTTATCTACCCAGATATGGTAGAGGGAGGATATGTAATGGTCCTTTCTGGCCTGAGTTATTAATATATCGACATGATATTTTTCAAAAAAAAAAAAAAAAATGACCCTTCTTGCGCTAGGCCAGCTAAGCCCTTGACTTTAAGGTTGGTGGATGTAAGACAAATGATATGACTTAGAATGGGATTGGTGGGGAATTTTAACTCACCATCCATCTCGATCTTAGCGTATCTTTTTTTTTTTTTTTTAAATCTAGCTTATGGGCGAAATAATATATTCATCACAACCCAGAATAGGCCGTTATATACCATTCCGCTGCCATTTATAGACAGAACAAGAAGATAGTGGTAGTACCCACAATGGTACATAGAAATACAATCGAATACGTAGAGGTAGTGCATATCCTCTATTAGTACTATGCTGGATGCGCTAGAGATAGCTAGAGTGCACACAAGTGCCTAGGTTCCTAATCCAAGAAAACTTATTGGGACTAGACAAAACCTAAAAATAAAGGGTTTCCCAAACAAAAGAAATAACAGAAAGAAAAAAGTTTAACTATTTTGGGCAAAGGACAGCTTGAGGCCCAATGAACCCCAACAATAGGCCCAACGCAGCCCTGCTTCACTCTTCGTGCAGATTCGTCAGAAGCACCACCGTCGATCACCATCACCGCCATCAAAAGGAGGCTCCACCTTGACACCGCCAAAAGAGCAGACGTCGCTGCACCGTCGTTGCTGCTTGGAAACAACCTTGCTCGCGCACGCCTGACTCTGAATCGAAAACGAGTACTCCCATTCATCACTGCCTCAGAGCAACGAAAACAGAAACCAAGCTAGAGCCACGTCTAGCCTCTGAGCAGAGCCAACCCAAGGGCCCAGCCATATAACTCATTACCCGTCCGGCATCAACATCATGACAGCAACGCGACCAAGGTCACACTGCTGCTAGTCAGAGTGCCACCAGATGAGAGGTGGAGTTTCTGCGCCTCCTTGGCCTTAGTTTCTCGAGAGAGAGAGAGAGGGGGAGAGAGAGAGAGAGAGAGAGAGAGTTTTAGGGTTTCCTATAAGATATATTCTTGGTTCTTTTGTTATGTGATCTTTGAACTTGGAAACATATATATATATATATATATATATATATAATATTTATCCAGAGTGAGGCCTCGCTCTGAAATTAAACTGAAATTAAAGTGCGAGATTAGAGTTTAGGGTCACTTTTCGGTCTCGTATCCATATCTCGACCGTTCAGTTTTTAGATATTAATGTATATATTATCTCTGCAAAATTTTAGCCAAATCGATGACCTTTAAGGTATCTAACTCACTTAAACCAATGGACGAACTGAATCTGTCCAACCTAAACCATACTATCAATGCCTTAACGACCATCAATTTGACTAAAATTTTGCAAAGATGATTTATATATTAGGACGTAAAAACTGAACGTTCGAGATGTGGATATGCGACTGAAAAGTGACCCTAAACTCTAAAATAGCACTTTAATTTTAGAGCGAGGCCTCGCTCTGGATAGGATATAATATATATATATATATATATATATATTGATTGAGGCTTTCTAGGGAGGATCTATATATTTTAGATGCCAATTTAATTGTCATAAATATTGAATCACAATTATTTTAAATAATTATCCATCATCCAATTAAATTATTCTAATTATCATGCTGCACCCCCTCAATATTTTGATATAAACCAATTAGAAAGAGCGAAAGAGGTAGATTAGTTTTGTGCAGGGGGCTATAAGATAGTAATATTATTATGTGAAACTGATATGCAAAAATGTATTAATATCGATGCAACAAAATTATAGTCAGTACAGTTTTTTAAGTCTTCGAAAACAAACCAAAACTCTACGAAAGTTGAGATCATTTCCAGTGATCAAAATGAGCACTCCAAAATCCAAATTGTCACACTCTAAACACATTCCACTAGAGTTGTTAGCAGTTGTATGTATTTTTATATGCTTAATTTGTTACATTCTAGTCGACTATGTAAATCTACAGCTTCAAATTTCATACACATTCTCTTAGAACAAGTCCACCCGTTGAAATTGGCTAGTCAAGACTATTCACTACTTTTTGCCTTTCATTTCCACCATTTTTCTTGACCAGTCAGATACTGTTCACAAAAAGTCGCCAAATGTCAGTTGGCAGGTCAAAAAATTGACCCAGAGTGACTTTTTATTAACAATATCTTACTGGTCAAGAAAAAAAGTGAAAATAAAAAGTAAAAAATAGTAAATAGTCTTGATCAACCAACCTCAACTGATGGACTTGCTCAGCAACGAAATATTTGGTCACAAAATTCATGAACCTCATAAGTCAGATGTTCAATTAAGTCAAGATAGTCAACGACAGACAAAACGACAAAAGGGGATGGAGACCTCATGGATCGATTTTCCTTCTCCATTTTTAATGGGTAAGTAGTCAACAAAGAGGTCTTCTCAAAAAAAAAAAAAGTAGTCAACAAAGAGGGGCTAGTAGATCAAAATCTTGGGAATCTTTGCAGACCTTAGGCTCGTTTACTCTCTCTTCTGCATTCTCTGCCCCCATCAGTTTTGGAACTGAACATTTCATTGATTTGTTTTTGTTTGGATTTGGGCAAGTTGAAGTTTCTTCTCTTGGTTTAAAGAATTGTGGCAAGATGTGATGGCTCAACAACTGCATGTTGCCAGCTGAATGAAGGAGTACTGAAAAAGGAGGATGTTAGAAATAAAATTAATTTAGAATTATGTTGCGAGTTATGATGAGAATTAATGATTTCATAGGTCGTAGGTTATTGTAACGTTCTAATATTCATGTCAATTGTAATTGTTATACGTATTACATTTTCTAGTGTAGGCCTATATGAATAGGCTAGTCTAGTGAGTAAGGTGTGTAGATGAGTATTTTGTAGAAGTATTGTTAGAGTAACTTTACTATCAGGTATTTTCAGAGTCTCCTCCATATCTCTCTCTTGGAATTCTGTACATGTCTTTGGACTGCATATCTCTCATAATGTGTATCATTCATGCATTATATATCCCTTTCCAAAACTGTTTTTTTTTTTTTTCTTTCTTTCTTGTTTTAAGCTTCCGCTTATCTCCAACAGTTAATATATGTATCTGTACTCGATTGTAAATGACTTTGACAAAATCCTAAAATTACAAATTATTGAATATACTTTTGAACACTCAAACCAGATGAAACCCTAACTTACGTATCATTGAACTCCAACGTAATTAACAACCAGACACTACAAGTTGCTACTATTGGGACCAGAGTTGATCGAAACCCTACAAAACTACATCGGCCATACTAATTTTCTGCCACAAATTACCGTTGGGCAACGTAGCTATCATATAAGGGCAAATAATTAAGCTTCTTAGTATTGTATTCATGGTAAATTATTCGAGGTGCATTTCCTTTCAAGCTACATTTAAAAAGAACATTCATCACAATAATACTTCTGAAATCCCGCAACAATTGCATTCTGGGTACACGTACACAGTAATACAGATGCACACTTATTTGACTCATCCAAGTCCACCATATGACAAAGCCACAACTTCAAGAAGATAACTATTTTATTTGACCACAGGTTTAATAATCTTCTAAAATAATCATCAAGAAGATAAAAACATAGGATTCCGGAGCTAGCTATTAGCCGAGTTTGAAAGACAAAAAAATATCGATCATTGCCGTCGTCATGCTGGAAGATTTTTCTGCATTCTAAGTTGACTGCAAGACTTGAGCTACCACCAGCTGCTAGCTAGCTTCAATGAGGCATAAGGATCGTAATCCAAAGAAGAAGATCGAATTTTCTTTGGGTCCAGAAATATTAAATGATCGAGTTGTTTGACTCATTTGTGCCAATAATTTGAAAATCTTGAGCAACTTGGTTGAATTTGACAGATCATATCTTTTGGCCCCAAAACGTGCGACTTTGATTAATCTCCTCCCTTTTTGGCCTTTTCGTTTCCCTCGTTTTTTTTCTCATAGTCACCGAGTTTGATTAATTAGTCATTATTATATTATTGGTTACCACTTACCAAAGGTTTACGAAAATGACCATTCAACTTTTTCTTTTTGAACTTTCTTGATATGTGGACACACGAACTAAACTTCCTAGTTGCATATAATTGAAAAGACTAATTACATCAATATCATGCTGCCTCCGATTGTACAGTTCCATTATCCAAATTGTCCAAATTCATAAATGAAATGATTAGTTACAACTCATAAATTCTCATCAGCCACTTGCAATTTTTGGATCTATGTGATCGCAAATACTTGGCCCTAGCTAGTAGAATACAAATTATACAATCACCGATGCATAGTGCAATTACAGCGTGTCTATATATATATATATATATATATATATTCAAATGTATTGACAGAACGTACAATAATAATGGGATTCAACGAATCTATTGTTCTGAATTTCTAACAAAAACTATTTGTTTTATGTTATTTTTTCTGCTATTTCTAATACAAAGTGAATATGCAATTTGACTTCTATTCGGGCTATTTGTAAAGACCATCTCTAAGAGAGGACAATGCATTTGATGAATGTCTTAGAAAATAACAAGTTATCCAAGGTGAGAGATGGCTGAGACATAATGACTTTACTGATACCTTGATAGTAAAAATTCGGAATTTACCATGGTTATACTCATGGGACTAACATGATCCAACACACAATTAAAAACCAAATAATAATAATAATAATAATAAGAAGAGTACAGGAGGAAATTTTAACCTACTCTATAAAGTCTATAACTAGCCGTCTATAACTAGCCTTCCCACTATCAGTCATCAAAAGTCTCTCAATCTCTCTCCCATTAATATCTAAACTCTCGCCCAAATGAGCTCTTTATCTTTTTTGATGAATTGTAATTTTGCATGCTACAATTGCAGGAATGATTTGGACATTGCCACAGTTTAATTACTAATTGAGAAAATAGTTGTTTAGCTTGTGGTACAAGTAATCGAATTCAATATTGTTCTAATTCAATGTTGCTTGATCTTATTTGGCAACGTTTCTCTTTTGTTTTAATTCAAATAGTGATAATTATGGATTAAGATCCTCTGAAGTTAGATTTCTGCAGTTTTGTGAATTTTTTAAATCCTTTATTTGTTTCTAAAATAATTAAAACCTTTATTTGTTTTTATAATAAAGAAAGGAGAACAAAATGAGATAGAACATACAAGAATTGGGTTCAATCCTGAGAGCAGATGAATATTGATATGCTTGGGTTTCGTTGATGGATCGAGGACATCGGTGGCACTTTTTTTTTTTGCGTGAAGAATAAACGGCATAGTTATTATCAGTCAAGAAAAAAGCTCATAAAGTCATCCCAGTTATTGTGGTAAATTTACCAACCATTAGATCACTCGGAGGATATAGATTTTATGAACTTTATGAAAACTTCATAACTCCTCATTTTAGAGGAGTCGGATCCGATAATTATATATGCAACATAGTAATGGTCTACAGAGACGCAAATCATTCACATAACAATGAAGGCGACTATCACAGCCAGCAACCCACCCCCTATCCCTTTTTTATTAATAAATAGGCATCATATAAATCAAGAGACGGACAAAGGGTTTGACTTCTTAAATTAGCAAGGAAGCCAAATTAAAAATGGTTGAGTGAGCAGAAAAAACCAAACACCCCCAGCAACTGAAATTGCCAAGGCAATGCACCTAAAGAATAAACTCGATCAAAGAGACGCAAGAACAACAACCAGAAAATTAAATTGCAACGCACAAAAACTCCAAACAAAGAAATGTACCAACAAACCCATTTTTGCCGATCGACAAAGAATACTTGATTCGTAGTAAATCTAAAATGAAAGGAGGTAGGACAACCAAACACCTAAACTCTGTGTTGCAAATAGAATGGAAAACCTAACATTGGATCGCTCCTAACCAATCTTAGTTTGATACAAAATAGGTTCACTAAGGATTATCAAACACAAAGTCGATCGATCTCTTGTTGTTTGTTCGTTACCATTATAACGAACAAACAACAAGAATGAATGATTGTATGAACTTATTTTCACAAGTTAGGTGAAAAAATTTGTAGGAAGAATAAAATTTAAGAATACGTATTAATTAACTAGTTTCAATCTTGGACAGACGGATACGACAGTAGCACTGCATGTGAGTTACGCATCAAATAGGGTTATGTGGCTTAATTATACGATTTGCTTGGTCCATTATTTTCTAGTTATTTTATATTGAGATTATACGTGTGATTGATCTGATCATCACCTTACTGCCTTCTCGTGATGGATAATTTCAAACTTTAAGATTAATCTAGTCATCATGTCACGACGATTCACTTGTTTTTAAATAACGAAGCCTAATAAATTTATAAACATGGTAGGCGGTGTTGTGACTTGTGCGATTCTTTGATTGCATGATAATATATAGAACTACTAATGTTCTGTTATGGTGATCGATTCTTACAATGAAGTAGTATATGCGTCAGAAACAGGGATCGTAAGGAAAAGATCAATGGTTAATTATGTCGTCTAATAAAATATATTCAAGTAAATAAATGTAATATGATTATAAATTATAATTAACTATTGATATATCAAATTGATCATCTTAAAGAACAATGATATATATATATATATATATGAAAATTAAACTCTATGCTGTATTTTTTAATTCAAAGAGATTCTATTGAAGAAGAGCATAACAACACATACAAACTGTCCATAAGGACACCCAGTACCATTCACGGTTACAAATCTTGTTCAATTATTTAAGGGCTAAATACTGTTTAGTCCTTGAACTTTTGCTGAAAAAAACACTTCAGTCCCTCGCCTTTTAAGTTTTAATTTAACATGTTTACTCCCTGTTCTTTCAGTTTTTCACCCAATAGGTTCATTCCGTTAGACTCCGTTAAATTGTGCCGTTAGCTCCCTATTTTAATAATAAAATTACTATTATAGCCCTGACTTTCTCTTTCTTTAATTTTTTAATTATTTTTATTCTTCTCTTTTATTTTTTTTTCTGATTCGCACCAACAAATTACTAATTTTTTTAATTGTTTTTATTCTTCTCTTTTATTTTTGGTTTCTTTAATTTTTTTATTCTTCTCTTATATTTTTTTTTCTTCTAGTTCGCACCAATAAAATTACTAAAATTTTTAAATTATTTTTAATCTTCTTTTTTATTTTTTTCTTCTAATTCACACTAATAAAATTACTAATTTTTTAATTATTTTTATTCTTCTCTTTAATTTTTTTAATTATTTTTATTCTTCTCTTTTATTTTTCCTTCTCTTTTAAGGATAAAAATTACTATTATATTCCCTCCCTTATTTCTTTTGTTATGACTAATTTTATTGGGTGTTTAGGTGAGCCGGAGAAGAAAAAAATAGTCATAATTTTTAGTACGACCTCTATAAAGGGATTGGTGTGAATCAGAAGAAAGAAATAAAAGAGAAGATAAAAATAATTAAAAAAATTAAAGAGAAGAATAAAACAATTAAAAAAATTTGTAATTTATTGGTGCAAATGAAAAAAAAATAAAACAGAAAAGTAACAAAAAATTAAAGAAAGCAAAAATAAAAGAGAAGATAAAAATAATTAAAAAAAATTAGTAATTTTATTGGTGTGAATCACAAGAAAAAAATAAGAGAGAAGAATAAAAAAAATTAAAAAAAATTAAAGAAACTATAATAGTAATTTTATTCTTAAAATAGGGAGTTAACGGTACTATTTAACGGAGTCTAACGGAATGGACCTATTAGGTGTAAAACTAAAAGAACAAGGAGTAAACATGTCAAATTAAAAGGCGAGGGACTGAAGTGTTTTTTCAGCAAAAGTTCAAGGACTAAACAGTATTTATCGCATTATTTAAAGAGCTTGCAGAAAACTAAACTTAAAACTAAGTTTACTCAAAATACCTTGTGACTTGAAATTCCTTTTGCCAATGCACGTAATTGTGGTGCGCCAGGAGGTTCAAATATTTAGTGTAAAACATAGGAAAAATTTAACATGCAAGCCAAAACAAACTTACTAAATTACTCAATCTCTTTCCCCTTGCCCTTATTAGTAGGGCTAGAAGAACTTGGGGAATACGTGAGACTCAGTGGAGGAATACCTTCCTTGTCATTCTTGGTCTTTGAGGGATTTTTATTTCGGGCTCCAAGAGGACGCCCGACCTCTTTTCTTTTTTGTCTCTACAACTTCAACTGACACCATTATCCGACCTGGTACTTCATGATTCATGAAGCCCCAAAGATTTTGTAGTAAATGTGGTGGTCAATGCAGGCATCTTGAGATTCTTTGGTTGAGTCATTTGTCCCTTGTTTTCAACGGTTTGCACTTTTTGAGGTGAACGGGTAGGGTTGCATCTACCTCTGTTGCCAGACATCTGTTCTTCAACAGGCACAATAGCTAAACCATTGTCTTGTCTTTTTTCAGGATCACGAAGCATAATAAATCTTTTGGCCTTACGAACCTCTGTGTATTTCATATTCACAAAAGGTGATACAACAACAGCAATTGGAATAGAGGATTTAAAAGTAAATGCATGCCATCAACCAGAAAATTTCTATTCAGAAAATCAATTATTGGTACGTACATGACTACATGAGTTTACACCAAATTTAATTTAATTTAATTTTATTTTTATTTTAATTCTGTTTTTTGTATCAGCAGTACACAAAACAGCAGGATGGAAGACCCATATGCAATCCTTGCATCTTCCAAAGAGGTCGTCAAAGTGATAGCAAATCACTTCTTCAACCCCAACATTAGTTTTCAGACATTCTTGTTTTCAAAAAAATTGGTTTGAGAATGTCATGGCTATCCCTAATCTCACCTTTGTTGTTAACGAATTTTCCATCTAGTTCAAGGGAATGACTAGCCACAATAGCAATATCCATAATAATTCCTTTTTTCTCAAAAGCAAGAGGGCTATGAGTGATACATACCCAATAGTAGAGATAGTAGACCAGGTTCAGAGGGATCTTTTCAATTGGTGTCACACCATCATACGCCATTAACACCATTGGAGCCTAAGCATAATTCTAGGCCCTTCTCTAAATTCTTTGCGCATATCATCACAGTGATCAAAAGAGAAGAGGACAATGGAATTTGATCTCTCTTGAATTTTGAAGTTTTTTTTTCCAGCACCAAAATCCTACGAAAATGATGACAAAGGTCATTGATCTCAACAAGCTTGGGTGAGAGGGATCGTCCCAACGGGTAGGCTTGAGAATTCTTTCTAGTCCTTCGACGTGACAATATCATGATATCATCACATCATCTCCTGCAAGTGCAAGATACGCCTAGAAGCTTGCAGTAACTTCCACAAGAGAAGCCATTTGAACACAAAGATGAAGGAGAATGAGGACAGAGGCCGTGATACGGCGGCGGGGCAGGGCTTAAGGCGCTATCAATGGCGGCTATAGTAGCTTGGAAGCGTGACTTAGGGAGCACGGCTTAGGATTTTCTTAAAATGAAGAAAATTCACTCTATGCTGTATATAACATAACAGAATCGAATGAAATTGTCCGAGTAAGATAAATCAAATTCACTAACTTGAATATGAGCATCCCCTTGCGACAAGCAAATTCTCCCTGACATTTTTGTTTGGCAAACCCAATTGACAACTTCAATCGTCGGTCTTCCTAGTGTTTACAAGACAAGATTCTCTCGATCCTTTGATTGTTGGATTTCATTGGCATGCATGATTATCCTTCTGTTGGTTGTGATTTTCGACTACTAACGGTCCTCACTTGAACTAGGGGATCAGAGCAGCATTTTGATGACGTCGATCTTGGCATATCTAGGTCTAAATCTGGAACTGAGATAAGTGCGCATTTGACATTCTAGTCTGGCATTTGGGTTGTAACTGGATCTAGATTTAGGTTATAGGCTCTAATTGGATTCAATTTTGAGTCCTCTATGAGTCTGGATGTGGGATCAAGGTTGACAAAATCTGGGCAGGTTGGTCTTCTTGCTCTTTGTCTGGGCAGATTCTCCATCTTTCTTTGCATTCTTCCCTTTTCCTGCTGTCCCATATGGTAGTTTATTGACACTGCCAATTGGGTGTCCCCTATTTCTTTTTGGTGGGTCATTGGCATTTGAAGGTCCCTCTAGCAAACCCATAGTCACTGCATCTAATTTCTTTTTTCCAATAGCTAGACTCAAACGGAGTTTTTTAGGAGAGATTGTTACCTCATCATTTTCTCTAATCCTACACATTCCGGTAATTGGATGTTCATTGCATCTTGGTTCGAGCAGTTCCCAAATTTGTACCTGTCTCTTATGACGTCGCATGTTCATCACCGATGGAGGGAGAAGAGCTTCTGGGATACTCCTTGGCACCTGAGCCTTGAAAATTAGGGTTTGGTTATTCATCACCACCCTGTTAACATTAGGGTTTGGTACTGTTTGTTCTCGCATGACAGTCAAGGCTGTGGGTGGCGCTACTACCCTTACCGGTGTATCATTATCTTCAACTAGCTTCGGTCCGGAACAGGGGAGGCCAACATGAGTAACTAGTCCACATGTGCCGCAACGACCGAAGATCTTGTCATACCTGAACTGCACTATGAACTGGACTTCGTCTTCAACCCAGAAACGACTGCAGAATAACAGAGGTTTCACATAATCGATCTTAACTCAGATGCGTATAGTCCGATTACTGAATGCCGGACGATCGATTTCCTTAAAGTCGTCGAGCGTGCTTCCAATGAGGCGCATGATGCGCTCTGATCGGAATGTAGGTGGTATTCCTTGCAGCGTGATCCAGTATGATGACTTCTTGAGGGGCACCTCCACCGCCGAGCTGACACCGTCATACGGTGCAAGGGCTATCGGAGCTCAGTTATAGCCCCATGCAGTGGAGAACCCAGAAGTAAACTTATGTGGGGGCGAACTTAGAAAGACTATGTAAAGGAACCAGAATGCTTACTAATGGTTTCTATCTGTGGGGGCGTAACCTTCATCTATCCTATAATTGCAGTAAGCAAACAACGGCTACCATACATGAAAGAACCTATAAATATTATTTTAGTGGGGGCATCAGCCCCCTCTTGCCCCTACCTCGGTCCGCCAGTGGCCCCATGGTCTTCCTTTCCAAACACTATCAACATCGTTTGGGTCTGTGAATGAGAACAAAACTCTGCCATCTTTTCCAACTTCCTCCACCCTGAGATTACCATTAATCCTCCATGCAGCTCGGAACATTCCCAGGAACGATCTGGGAGTATTCCCTCGCTGTCAGTAATTTGCCAATCATGAAAGCCTCTGGTTGTCTGAAACCCTTGGACGGGTGCAGATTCACCGGGTTCTTCCCATCAGCGAGGGCTAGGGAGGAGGCCAGGCTGGCTGCCATTGCGTCGATCGTTGCCATTGAAGTGACAAAGAGAGACAAAACTATGCAGTCGGCAAAGAAACCCTAACCCTAGGTTAGAGAGCGGCTGCAGCTGTTCACTTTAAATTAACAAAATGAGGGTATGACAAACACCAAGGTACCCAAGAATTCTCCATTATTAGTACCATTTTATCTGTCTTATATCAAAACCAACGGATCTCTCTCATTGCCCAAACGAGAGTTGGGCTATTTTTAGTTTTTAGTTTTTTTTGAATCGAAGGAGGTCAGCCTTTTATTGAAATTGAAAGATTACAATGAGACGATGCCAAAAGACATCAAGAAACAATCAAAAAAGAAAATACATATGAAATATAAAAACTTAAGAATGCAAGGAGCAGCAACGTTGAGACGCAGTGCTGATTTTACACTACGGATTGCAGCCGTGTAGTGAATTGACTACCCATCGAACTCTAACACACAAATTGACAAATATCAACTCGGCGTTGGAATGAAGGCACTCTCCCACCTAAAGATCGAAGCTGGCCAAGGGTGTAAGAACATGGCCATGTTGGCAGACGATCTTTCACGAACAAATACCATAGAATTGGGTCCTGGATCCAATACCAGTAAATCACAGGAGTCCTAAATCCATTCAAGCAACTGATATACAGCCCACCAAAGATTGTAGGCCAAATATCACGCCCAGTCTCCACCCGGATCCCAGATCCAGACCCGAGTGTCAAAACCACCCGGATCCCAGATCCGGATCCTTAACCTTCTGTAGATCCGCCATCGGGATTCCTGATGGCCAGTCCACCACCACCGCAGACATGATCCCTGATCCCCCACCCACCATCGAAACAACCTGCACAAACAAAACCAGAAACCAGAATCACCATGAACCCATAAACCCCCCACAGTCGAACGTGAAGACCAACCATCGTCACCATCAGCCAAAACACCACCGTGAACGACCGCCGAAGATTATGATTGGCCTTGCACTCCGTCCAGGCCAGAACTCAGAACCATCGTCCCTGAGACTCCAATCCTCGATCGGCCAAAAACCCCGCAAACCACCCTATGATAGAAGGCAGGAAGAAGAGCGAGAGACGGACCAAAGCCGGTGATTGACTCCATTGAAGCGGAGTAGATACAGAGAAGACCAATCTCAAAGAGATGCCGCCGCCCCAACCCTAGGCTATTTTTAGTTCACTCCATCAACAATATATATTAATAGAAACAACAAAAAATTATGATAAAACTTGCCTATCACAGATAGACACACGTGCCGTAATTAGTATGAAGACGTACGTATCGATCCCGAATTTTCAAACAAAGCTGAGTAGTTAATTACAAAACAACTAGTAGTTAATTATCACATCTCATTCCTTCAATATCATAGTTATACATGAAAACAACGCAGAAATAAAATATAGCAATAACAACAGCAGCAATAAAGCAACAACGTACAGAGCTCAAACTCGATCATCTTTCAGAGACCGATCGATAAATCATGTTAAACTTGACCAAATTCAAGTCCCCATCTCCTTCAGCTTTATTTATTATATGCTTAATTAAACTTCATTCCAGGACAGCGAGTAGTAGTTAATTACAAAAGATCTAGTAGTTAATTGTCACATCTCATTCCTTCAATAGCATATTTATACATGAAAACAACACAGAAATAAAATATAGCAATAACAACAGCAGCAAGCAAGCAACAACGTACGTATGAAGCTCAAACTCAATCTTTCAGAGACTGATCTATAAATCATGTCAAACTTGACCAAATTCAAGTCCCCATCTCCTTCAACTAGTTTGTCAAGTTAAATGACCAATAGATCTATTCTAGAATTGAAACATCTCAGTTCTGGCAGTTTTTGGCTGTTAACCAGATTACTTGGCAATTCCTGGTGCTTGTAATTAAGAGTGGTCCAGAAAGAACTGGGTGTCTTTTCCAAACCTGGGTCCAAATACGTGCATTTTTTCCTTCAATAATTTTCTTTAGGTCGGCCACGTGCTTGTAAGAGTTTGAAAAATTGGCACTGCATTGCCTCTTGGTCCTGCAAACGTGCATTGAAAATTCGTCTTCTTATTTGAACTCTGGAACACTTTTTGCAGAAGAGAAAGAAATCTGTAACTACTTTCAAGTTACAAACTCAGCATTATATTTCGTAATCGGACGTCGACTTGCCGTAGTTTGAGTAATTCAGTTATTGATTTGGACTAACTTTTGAGTGAAAGAAAGAAATAGATTAGTCCTTAATCTTTTGTTGTATGTTGTCTGACATAATCGTACATATAACTTTGAACACAACTAATAAATAAATAGGTCAAATTAGGGTCGGGCAACCTCAATAGACAAAATTAACTAATTTTTAGGTATATTTGGTACCTAAATGATCAAAGACAAAATGGACGTCCTTTTGAGTTTGAGTGATCATTTCTGTTTTTTTGCCCATCTTCTGATCATTAATATATGTTTAATTTTTATGTATCTTACTCCAAAGCATCTATATTCTTCATGTTGTACACAAGGTGATGACTGATTGATGAAGAGAGTTATTGACGTATTTTCATTATTCATTTGTTGTTATCGACGCCCTGAATGGAATCAAAACAGATAAGTAGTTTTCCTAGTCTATTGTGAAAAAACCATTTGGGGGGACGGGACCTTCCTCAATCCAAATCAAAGGCCCCATCCATCACCACCGCAAAAACCCCTCGCTATGCAGGAAAAAGTCCCCGCCACAAACTGTTTAGAACACACAATCACCGCCATCATCTCCTGAGTCGCTAGAGCTGTAGAATCGTTGTAAATCTGTATGTAATTAGAATTTTATTTAATTATGATATCCTGTAATTATGGAAAGATTGTTTCCTATTAGAGTTAGACTACTCCTTTGTACTTGTATATATACCCTCATTGTGGGATGAATAGAATCATCAAATTAACCCTGAATTGAAGTATTATTTTCTACTTGGTATCAGAGCAGGTTCAATCCTTTGAACTTGCACTACGTCCTTTGAATCCTGAATCCCGAAGAACACAACAAACCGCTGCGTACCACTACCATTGAAATCAAACCATCCTGAATCAAACCACCATCACCCTACCTTTTTTCGGAAAAAGAAAAAAAAATCCAAAACATTCATATCCATCTTGAAACCCTTGAAAATCCAATCCTGCGAAAATCATGAATTCCTCAATGATGCAATCAGAGAAATAGGCTATGGGGCATTCGGTGACTACCGGATTTTCTGTTATGGCTCAACGTAAACAGGGTCCTCCTCCAGGCTTCTCAGGACCTTCTCCACACCGTCCTCTAGGTAAACCAAATCCATATGCAAACAAAAGGTACATTATCTATGGGGAATTAGGTCATAGAAAGGAGCGGTGCTATGAAGTGATTGGTTACCCTGATTGGTGGGACTTCTCCAAGAAACTGCGAAAGAATCTGGGCAAGGTTGCTGTTGCAACTACATAGGAAGTTTACCTAGACCATGCCTCTGCTAATGTAGCATAGTCAGGTATGAAGGGTAAGGTTACTTTTAATAGTACATGGATAATTGATACAAGTGCATTGGACCATATGACCAATGACCCAAGTCTTGTGAAAAACCTTAGACGTTCCCCTCAAAACGTTGTTTCTACTGCTGATGGTACTCAAACTCTGGTCATTAGAGAAGGTTCTATTGCTTTATCTAATAAATTAACCCTTGAATCTATCTTAGTTGTTCCATCACTAGCTTATAATCTTTTGTCTGTTGGTCAAATGATTTTAGCTCTTGCATGTATTGTGACCTTCTATCCGTCTTTCTATGTGTTTCAGGACATTCTAACTAGACGGTTTCTTGGTTATGGTGTTAGAAGGGGGAAATTATACTATCTGGATTTGACAGAGACTGGAAAGAAGCAGAAGCATCTTTTGGGACAAGCTAATCAGATCAACGGGGTAGAGAATGCGAAGGAAGCTGTATGGTTATGGCATCGTCGTTTAGGTCATCTATCCTTTCGTTATCTTAAGAAGCTGCAACCTCATTTGTTTTCAGTTGTTAGTGAGTTGGATTTCCACTGTGACATTTGTGAACTGGCCAAGAGTCACCGTATTTCATATTCACCAAGTCTTAATAAAAGTCCTGTTCCTTTTATGAGGATTCACTCTGATGTCTGGGGTCCTGCGAAAATTCCTTCTCTTTCTGGAGCTCGGTATTTTGTAACGTTTATTGATGATTGCACTCGCATGTCATGGGTGTCATTACTGAAGAATAAGAGTGATGTATTTGGCATGTTTACCGAATTTCACAAAATTGTGACAACTCAGTATCAACAATCCATCATAGTGTTTCAGTCTGACAATGGTGGAGAGTTTGTGAATGGCCCTATGATTGAGTTTTTCCGGTCACATGGAATTTGTCATCAAACATCCAATTCTTATACTCTTCAACATAATGGTTTAGCAGAATGGAAGAACAGGCTGTTGATGGAGGTTGTTTGTGCTTCCTTGTTTGGCATGAATGTACCTCGGTCCTATTGGGGAGAAGCAGTAAAATCAGCAGCATATCTTATCAATCGTACTCCTTCATGGGTGATTGAGTTTCAGAATCCTCATTAGAAGTTTCATGCACACGTTTGACCATCCCTTCTATGCCTAATTTGGAGCCCCGGGTGTATGGGTACACAGCCTATGTTCATATTCCCAAGCTCAACGCAGCAAGCTTGATCCACGTGCCCGTAAGTGTATCTTTGTTTGTTATGTTGACTTCCAGAAAGGTTATCGATGTTATGATCCTCTTACTGGCACTGTACATGTCTCTCTTGATGTTGCTTTTCGTGAATCCGAGCCTTATTACTCAGGAGGAGCTTCACAGTCTTCCCTTCAAGGGGAGAGAGGTTGCGAATGGAATCCTCGTTCTATTATTGATTTTGATGTCTTTGAACACTTGAAAAATTTGGAGGATAGATTTGAAGGTAGAAATTTGGAAACAGAAAATGCAGTTGCCGAACAGAGCATTGTGAATTCAGAAACAGACAATGCGACTGCCGAAAGAAGTGTTGCGAATTTCGAAACAGAAAATGCGACTGCCGAACGAAGTGTTGCAAATTCCAAAACAGAAAATGCGACTGCCGAACAAAGTGCTGTGAATTTCGAAACAGAAAATGTAACTGCTGAACAGAGTGTTGTGAATTCTGAGACAGAAGAGACGACTTTTCTGGATAGTTTGAATCAAAATCAAGATGTATTTGAAGCTCACACACAAGATATTCCCCCTTCTGCATCACCAACTGAAGATCCCGGTCATAATGATCCTCCTCAGGTACCCCTAAACTTTAATGAATCTTCTGGGTTAGAAAGTGTCGAACCTAGGAAATCACAAAGGGTTACCAAGGGAATTCCTATATAAGAAACAATATGAACCAGATATTAAAGCCAAAGCTAAATACCCTGTAGCTAATTTTATGTCTAACCATAGGATTTCTGAGTCACATGCACTTGTTGTTGATCAATTATCTATTGTATCTATTCCTAGTAACGTGTAGGTTGCATTGACGGATCCAAAATGGACAAAGGCGATGAATGAAGAATTGGAAGCTCTTCAAAAGAATGCAACATGGGAGCTAGTACCTATGCCGGTTGGAAAGAAGACTGTAGGATGTCGTTGGGTATTTACTGTGAAGCTTAATGCGGATGGAACTATTAATAGATACAAGACGAGGTTGGTTGCCAAAGGATATACACAACGTTGTGGGATTGATTATGAGGAGACTTTTGCACCTGTGGCAAAGATTAATACAGTCGGGATTCTAATCTTACTTGCAGCAAACAAAGATTTGCCTTGCACCAATTTGATGTGAAGAATACGTTTCTTAATGGGAATTTGGAGGAAGAAGTGTACATGGATGTGCCCCCAGGTGTTAAGAATTACCCAAGTGATGTTGGCAAAGTGTGTAAATTGAAGAAGTCGTTGTATGGCCTGAAGCAGTCTCCAAGAGCTTGGTTTGGAAGATTTTCAAAGTTCATGAAAGTCTTTGGATACAGACAGAGCAATTCTGACCATACCTTGTTCATCAAGCGCAAGAATGGTAAGATTACAGCTCTTATTGTGTATGTTGATGACATGATTGTTATAGGGGAGGATCCGAAAGAGATAAATGAATTGCAAAAGTATTTGTCAAAGGAGTTTGAAATGAAGGATTTGGGACAACTGAAGTTTTTTTTGGGTATTGAAGTTGCTAGGTCTAAGAAGGGGATTTCACTTTCACAGAGGAAATATGTTCTTGATTTACTTGCTGAAAAGGGGATATTGGACTACAGACCCATCGAGACACCCATTGAGGTGAATCACAGACTTGTTATCTATCCTGATCAAGTTCCAACTGATAAAGGAATGTATCAACGTCTTGTAGGAATGTTGATTTATCTTTCACATACTAGACCTGATATTGCTTATGCTGTGAGTGTTGTTAGTCAATTTATGCATTGTCCTAGTGAAGAGCATATGGATGCAGTCTTTCGTATTTTGAGGTACTTGAAGATGGCACCAGGTAAAGGTTACTATTTCAGAA
>BDJD01001021.1:169647-185916 GCA_002564525.1 Rosa multiflora | reverse complement strand
AAACTGGAGGGCAGGGAAGACCATCGTTCCTGAGCACCATAGTCAAGGCTGGTGGTGGCCTGTTGGCCCATCTGAAGAGACCCACCGACCGCTTTCCAAGCGAGGCTGCCGTATGAGCTGCCAAAGTCACTCTGAGCTCTTAATTTGCCGCATGCTCACTTCTCCTACCATATTTATTTTTAAGTTTTGTTCTAACATTCATTTTTTTTTAAAGGAAAAAGAATGTCATTTGACATCCGTAAATTGCGCTAACTGGTTCAAATGTTCAATATTACTTCCTCTCTCCAATTGTGGTACGAGCAGTGAGAAGAAAAACCAAGTAAAATAGAAGATGGAGTGACGTGACTGTGTTAAGTATTTTGGGTTATGTAAATATAAGAAAAATGAAGGCATTTGATGTGGTACATTGTGAATCATTTGATTGTTTATGTGGCACAGATTTTATGAAATTTACATAAATTTACTCTTTCTAACTTTAGAGAATCTGGATTCCTAATTTAAACAGGGTTGCGCTAATTGGATTGTACTAATGTCTCTCATGTTTGTAGTAGTTTAGTTAGTTGCATTTCAAAATTAGGCTCCGACTGTGGGCCCAAGGTCCTTAGCCCATTTTAACTCCTTTTGTTTTTTATTAATTTATATTTCTAGATTGTTATATTTCTATTATCTTTAAAGTGATCGATTTACAAACCAACAACTTAAACCCAAAAAGTCTTGCAGTTTTGAATTATCGAAACGCCCTATGTGATGTGTAGGTTTCTCATTGATTCAGGATCGCAGCTATGTGGAACCCGATGCCACAAAAAACTTGGTATCATGAACACTCATGTACTGTCAAACGAGTCTTTTTCTTTTTCTTTTTTTTCTCTCTCTCTTTTGGGTCATGAACAATTCTTTGAAAATTGGGCAGGAAACAATACAAACAGGCCGGGTCAAAGCCCAAACCTGAAACTGTGACTACAAAGTTTTTCAAAGACGGTCTTCACTAGTCTACTTGCTAAACAACGGTAATGGAGAGCAGTGCACAGAGGCGATTGGATTCAATTACCCGCCACCTTCTTCTTCCACTTCAATCCAATCATGGCCTTCAAAAGGTAAACTACTCACAGTTGAATCGATATTTGATTCATTCACAGTCTCTGTTTGTTGTACTCGTCAATCTAAAATTTTGAATTTGATAAATTGGTGACTGCAAGGTGGTGTTATCAAGTAATGGGGGATTGAAGCATGAAGAGGCAGAGCCAGTGGTGATAGGGGGTATGGTGTTGGACATTCATGCCACTCCTTCTTTCCCTGCAAATCCCAGAACCACTACTCCAGGCAAGGTGTTCACTTCTCCACTACTTTTTTTATATTTTGATGAATTTTTTCCATTATATAAAGTTTTGATTTTTTTATGTCAAATTGGAGATTCCAAATAGTATATCCAGCATTGCCATCTTTGTTGTAAGTTGATTGGTATTTGAGATTCCAGTTTGTTGAATTATTTCAAGCCACTGCAGAAGTTCTTCTTGTGCTACAATTCCTGTAGAATATAAATTGACCGATACGCTTGTGGAAAGTTGTTACTTTCATTCCACTTTGTTCGAGTGTTTTTAATTGATGAAATTATAGGAACCCGGAGCCAGTGAGTTCTTGGAATGATGAATGATTACTTGATAGTTGATACTTATCGTAATTGTCTATCCAGGTGAGCTATGTATTGGGAGGGGTGGCAAGGAATGTTGCAGAGTGCATGTCCAAGCTGGGAGCAAAGCCATTCATGATTAGTGCCTTGGGGCTTGACATGGCAGGTGATTTTGTGACCTTTCTGCATTTAGCATTACAATCAATAGTATTCCGACCTCTTCAAGAGCCAAGCTGGTCTCATCATCAAAATAGGAGCTTGTGACTTCATAATAATTATCTAGACAGAAAGTGTAATGAGGACTTTCTGGTTGGAAGGGGTGTTAGTGGCGAAAAGGATCATTTAGTCAAGTGCTTATGTTGTCTCACTAGTTAATGAGAAGCTTTGCTTTGGAAATGGCTGCGACGTCTCTGTAAATTGATAGATGTCCACTGGTAGGCTGTCATCAAAAGTAAGTATAGACTACATGATTATTGACGGGGATGGGAAATGGGGATGAGTGAGGGTTTGGGAAAAGAGTCTGGTGGGGTAAACAGCCTTATGTGACCTTTTTTCTTGTTGATACTAGACTTTTTCAATTTGCCTCCATTGCTGGGTTATGTCAACATCCTTCTTCTTACTTGTTCACTTAGAAAATATGAGGCATTACATCCAGGCCCGGTTTGAAGAGTGCGGAAGTTGGGGCATACAGGTTTTATCTTATTCAAAACAATTAATGGATAACTCTTCTAAAAAGGTATGACCTCTAGCTGGGATCATTGCTCATGGGAGGATGAATACTTATGATATGGTTTAGAGGACACGGCCTTCTTGGTGTTGCTATTGGTGTGTGATGTGTAAAAAGACTGCTGAAATTGCAGATCATGTTCACCTTCATTGGCCCATTACAATGACCTTTTGGCAGAAATATGTATGGGCGTAATGGAATATGGGATGTTCCAGCTTCTTGCAGGCTTTATTGTGTGTGAGGTATGAGTTCTTTGGAGGTAGAAGAGGGGAATGGTGCTAGGAGGATGGATGTGCTGTGTTGGTAACTTTTTGGTGGTGTGAAGAAATAGGCGACTTTGACGGAGGAGCTAGGAGTCAGAGGTATCTATTGTGAAATGGTGGATATCTGACGTCGCTGTGGGCATGTGTTTATTCAGAATTCAGAGATAGCTTTTCCCCTGCTATATTATGGGATGGGAAAGTGGTTGTAGTTCAGCTTAATGTGTTCCCGGTTCTTTTCACTTAAACATTTCTTTTAGTTGTTTTATATTTTTATTTTCAAGTTTGTTAAATTATCAGTGGACAGTTGGACACCTTGTCCCCAATTGTGTATTATCCTTCTTTATGCTAGTAAAAGTTTTGTTTCTCATATAAGTTCTGTTTTGAGGGATTAAATAACATCTCTAACCTAGGCAGGCTTAACCAGTACATTCCGACTATTTTTCAATTATGTTAATCTAAAGTATTGTAAAACTGACAATTCTCTTTTATTTGTAACTAGGAAACTTATTGTTGGAGCACTGGAAGTCTGCTGGGCTATCAACCGAAGGTCAGTTATTATGCCTATTTAGATTTCAAACTGAAGTTTGATTTATTCGCAAGGTGATAGCCAATTCAATAACTTCTTACATATCTCATCTGTTCGAGTACCAAAATGATTGAGTTTAACTTTTATTTCTTCCTGATTCCTATTGAAGCATTATAATTTACTTTTTAAAGAGAAATGCTGGCAGCTTGGATTTCCCATGGTTGGATTAGCATGTTATGAATTCTGTTGGTCGGCCTAGCAGAGTTATGAATTTGGGAGTCAGGTGTAAATGATTTAGTAAACCATTTATGACATTCAAAGCCGAAGAGTATAAAACTTTCTTTAACCTTTCTATTCTGTTGAGAATACCAATAAAATGTATACTGATTAAAGTGATAAATAATTGATTAGGAGTAGTGATCTTAAGGATAAGTTTTTTTGAATTCTGGATTATAGGCTATGTTCTCGAGAACCCGCCAAATTAAAGTCCTGATCCCAATAATCATGTAATTCTGGATTACATGTGTATCTCCCCACTTTGGTAGGAGACTACTTAAGACTTAGGAGTCTTTGTAAAGGCTAAGAAAACATTTACTTTTTGACATTGCCTCTTTTAATGGGGGCTTTATTTGCAATGAAGCTTCATTTTTCAAGTTATATTCCCCCATAAAATTCTGATGTATGTATATTACACCCACACACACACACACACATATATAAATGGATACAAATGTGTGTCAGATATACTCTAGCATTGAACTTTATTTCTTTCCTTCATCTTCAAATGGTTTAAAACATGTTTGCAGGAGTGTCTATTAGATGTGATTATGATTTGGAGTAATTTGGAAAAACACTGATTTGTAGACATTGGCCTTTTGGCATGAAGAATTTTTTGAAGTTTTATCTCCAAAAGTATTCCTTTCCCTCTTCAGATGGTTGAAGACATGGTTTACAGGTCATATTAGTTTATTAACATGTGATTATGCTTTGGAGTAGGAATTTTGAAGCACCAAAATATCGAGACTGCTGTTGTTTGCAGCGTACTTGATGCCACTGGAGAGTTAGCAGCTGCTGTTGCAAGCATAGAATCTATTGTAAGTTTGTGATAGAATTAAGTTGTTTCTTTCATTATGAGAGTGGATTCAAATTAGAAACTGAAACAAACCAGAATGACATCTCAGAACCTTTATTTGCTTACATGATGGCTTGACACAGGAAAAATTTCTAACACCTGAGTGGATCGAGCAGTTCGGATGGAATATACGTTCTTCTACAGTGGTGATGGTTGACGCAAACTTGAACCCGTCTGCTCTAAAGTTTTCTTGCCGATGTAATTCTTGCATTTTAATGAAGATCTCTCTCTCTCTCTCTCTCTCTCTCTCTCATATTATGAAATATATATGTCATTAAGTTCTAGACTCAGTTTACACTTCTTCTTTTTTTGTAAACTCCAGTTTCCTTTTTCTTTTCTCGTTCTCTTTATATTTCGGAACGTTTTCTTTTTCTTTTTTATTTATTTCTTTTTTAACAGTGGCAGCTGAATCTAAAATTCCTGTGTGGTTTGAGCCGGTTTCAGTAGAAAAATCAAGAAGAATCAATTCAGTTGTCAAGTATGTGAGTGTTATGCTCTTGCACCTTTATTCATGTAATAGACATGGATTACAGAGGTTTCTGATTTCTTGTTAACAATTAAGAGCAGATATTATTCTTCATGCTAATGCTCCGGTTTCAGTAGAAAAATCAAGAAGAATCAATTCAGTTGTCAAGTATGTGAGTGTTATGCTCTTGCACCTTTATTCATGTAATAGACATGGATTACAGAGGTTTCTGATTTCTTGTTAACAATTAAGAGCAGATATTATTCTTCATGCTAATGCTCATAGTTTTCTTATGTTTTAGCTGAATATATATATATATATATATATATTCATATTCTTTTTGTTTCTTTTTTCTTTTCTTCCTTCTGCAACTAATTTACTGAGTTTTCTGTACAGATAAGTTTTGCTTCTCCCAATGAAGATGAACTTGTCGCTATGGCAAATACTTTATCTGGCAGAAATGTGTTTTGTCCAATCGAAAGGGAAAGTAGCACAATTAAATATTCAAAAGAAAAGGTGTTTGATATGCTAAAACCTGCAATCTGGGTTTTGCTTGAGAATGGCATCAAAATAGTTATTGTGACACTTGGTTCGGATGGAGTGTTCTTATGCTCTAAAGGAGGGCCAAGCTTGATGAGAGTTGGTTGTGAGGGAGTCAAACCATATAACTCAAATGAAAGATTATTTAATATTATGACAGCAAGTTGTTCTCCAAAACCATTTTCGAGGCTTCAGGTTTCTGAGAGAAGCTCTTTTCTGTTTGCTGTGCATTTTCCTGCACTCCCCGCATCAGTGGTTAGGCTTACAGGGGCTGGCGATTGTTTGGTTGGGGGAACAATTTCTTCTCTTTGTGCAGGCTTAAATATCATGCAAAGTGTGGCAGTTGGTATTGCAGCTTCGAGAGCTGCAGTTGAGTCAGAGACCAATGTGCCTTCCGCATTTAATTTGGCTGCAATTGCAGGTTTGCATTTGAAGATCTATTTTGCAAAAAGAAGATGAATTTGTACCTACTAGTAAACTTTTGATAAGGAAATAGAATGAGTAGGAAATTTGGTTGGAGTCATCTTCATACTGCAATTTTGATAGCTGAAGACCTCATTGTAGAATTTCAAGTGCGTTATCATCAAATCATTGAAACATCCTTTCTCCTATTCCTAATATGATACTTGAGATGACTCAAGATGGTTTTATACCAAGTCTAGGTCACTAGGCACACAACTGTATGTCTCATTTACATAAGTTGAACCAATTTCATGAACCCATATTTGAAATTTTTCCAAATACATATTGTTGTAGTCTTAGGTATTTAGCAGTAACAAATACCTATAAGCTAATCATTACAGGCCTAGGGCTGGTTGTACTGATTATTGTGTGATTCTTTTCTATGCAGATGATGCAAAGTCGGTATACTTGGCTGCTAAAGTTATATTCCATCAATCAATGCTGTGAAACAGTGGAATTGAGATTTTTCTTTCATGCTTAATATTGAACCTCTACATCCATGGTAAAACTTTCTGTCCGAATAATAAAATTGCATAGAGGAGTTGTTTACCATTGTTGAGTTGGAAGACGGAGCATCTTAGCATGGCTTGTAGAGTAATTGGAAAACTTGGTGAATCTCTTTTACTAGATATTTCATCGATCTACTTCTAAATTTGAAGCTCCATGAAAGTCTCTGCATGTTAATTTTTTAGGAGCTTTGTACAGAAACTTCTAGTGTTGATCTGTGCAGTGTTTGTTTGGAAACTGCCATAGGCACTAAAGTTGTCCTTGAGCTTCTTGTTCTATTTATCTGTATGAGCATGGAAGCGTGTGATAAGCTAGTGTCTGTCTTCTTTTTCTTCTCTTGAGGTTCCCATAATTATGATCAAAGCAGATGCAACTTTACGTGATCTATGGACTATGGATATATTCTTCTTTCTATATTGTGATCATAAGCTCATCATGTGAAGTAGGGTTTCTTTAGAACTCGATATAATCCTTTTTTAGGTCTCAGTGGATCCCAGGTTTCCATTTCAATGTTGCTGGTATATCGACATGTGCAGCAGACATAATCATCATTGTGTTTGAAAGAGAAAGGGAAAAATAAGGTGGTGGCCAAGAATATTTGAAACAAGGGTTTTGACTTGCATGACTCATTTGTTGGATCGATAAGATTTAGTTATGGGACAGTGTATAATTTTTTTCAAAGATGTAACCTAGCCTCCGAAGAATTCCAAATCCACCACAAATCCAAGTCTCCAAAATGTCTAATGGAAATATGTTGAAATGGATTAATGATAAATTTTGGATACTCGGGTATGAAAGTGAAAACGACTCTATAGTTTGGGGCCTAAAATGTAATTAATCCTAGAGATAATTCTAACTTGAGAATGACAGCCTAATGAAACAATGATACTCGGACAGGCGACAGGCCAAATAATATGCTTAAGCAGTCCAAAGGTCAATCTATTGCTAAGAACACTGAAAGCAAATATAAAATTGCAATGCCTTCTCATCACATTGTTATGTTGGTCTTTAGGGGCATTGAAATTCGATACAAGATTCTTTGTTGATCTTGATAAGAATTAAGAAGGCAAAAAATATGAGCAGAAACTTGGTGCAAGAGACTTCAATTTGTTCGATATATAGAAAGACCACAAGATGTGCGCAATTCTGCAAGGACCCTTGTTTTTTTCATTCCTTGCTGTGAATAATTGAGGAAATGGGCAATCGTAAATAGTGGATTAATATATCTGAGGAGATTTATAACTGCATTGAAAAAATATCCATAGAAGTACAACTGCATAGAATGCTGTCATATGTAAGAAGTCAATAATAGTTTCTTGTCATCATCCAAATATTCTGAGAGGAAATACAAGTACAGCACCGGACAACAACTACTTCAGTTAGTACATCAAATATAAACAAAAGTACCAAATCGAGCAGCAAGGAACCATGAAAGTCAGGAAACAGAACAGCCTGAGGCATGAAAAAGAGGCCAGTCCATGCAAATCACCGAGAATAGCAGGGACCAGAACAGGATGCTCAGCAGCAAGAAACAAGTCCAGAAAACTAAATCTGTGCACGAAATGAAAGTTAAGATACCATCTCCACAAAAGAAAGGAAAAAAAAAATGAGAGAGGAACCTTGCAAGAAGTTGTCGTGTGCTGCAAGCACAACAAACACAAACTAACCTGTTAAGCAAATAGAGTTGGGTCCCAACTGATGTGGTAAGAAGCACTTTGCGAGTAGTTTGTTTCAATGTTCTAAAGAAAGACTATATTCGCCTTGAAATTGTTTAGTAGTAGCCTTTCTCCTATCTATGATTTTCATTGCTCCATCAGGCCAGTACCAATAGCACCTGCAATCCATAATTCAGCATTAGCAAAAGTTCCGAGGTCCACTCTTGACAAGAAACCAAAGAATCAAGTATATATCAAGCAACAACAAAAAAAAAAGTACCAGATTTTGAGCATTTACTTATAAAAGACCACCCATCCATAAGGTGTTCCCCAAAGACCTTGTCACTTGGGGTTATCTCAGGCAATCTCTCCACATGACCACTGTAAATTGCGTCATATCCCATTTCTGGCACCGACTCAAGACTTGGTTCAGTAAATGCGTTTGGATGCAGAACTTAACCATCATGGGAAAAAGATTGGTGATGGTGATAAAACACCCACACTGAATTCCAGTCGGTCCTACCTGTAAAAGAATCCACCAAGTTCATGAAAAACAGTCCTTTTTTTTAGTTTTTGTGAGAAGTCATGTCATTGAGGACAAAAACATTCACACATGATAGATCACAATTCATACATGTATATTAGATCAATCAAGGCGAGGTACAGTGAGGTTAGTATTTATCCTAAGCTTATAAATCTTCCTGAATCATACACATTAGTCCAGAATGCTTGTTTTACCTACCACATTAGTCCTATCAAAAGAAAAAGTGTAACAAACTGTTTCAAAAATGGAATGGTGAAGCATAGAATGACCGACCTCGTCAAAGAGGTGCTACTTTCTCTTGTGGAAGACCCTTCTCCAGATTTGCAAACTTGCTACCATGTAATAAGAATGCTGTTCTAAGGGATTTGGCTTGAGATGAACTGCTTTTAACGTCTAAGAAACTCGAAGCCGCAGCAGAAGCATTTCTTCCAAGTCACATAAGTATACAACTATACAATTTTTTTGAAATGAGTATACAACTATACAATAACATAGCATGAATTTAGAAACGAGGATCTGAGCACATACTTGCTGTGTTTGACAATTAGTATTGAGCTCCTGTCATCCAAATTTTCTTCCGATTACGAAATGATAACTCGAAAATCATCAGTTAAATGATGCTCCACTGCCCATTCCTTCGATGTCTTTCTGCAAGAGACCACCAGATCCAAGGCAATAAATAATACAGCTTAGCTGTTCCCACAAACCCAAATCTGCGAACCAGAGGAAAGTTGGGACATCTGCAACTTCAGAAAGCAAGACAAACATTGACGTGCGAACTCATCTATGTAGACAAATACAGGTGTGTCTTAATATGTGGTCATCCTGCTTCTATAATTTGTGGTGGATGAAGCAGCTAGCTACACAACAATGCATGTGATAAAAGAATGGCAAGTATTTGCTTTCAATGTTTTCCATTCAATGTTCACCTTGAAACAGTTTCACCTTCTATATTACATTAATTATCTTATTTTGTTACTCTCACATGGAATACGTTTGAGTGAAGTAAAATAAATGTGACCAGAGAAGAATCTGTCATGATTACACTACTCAAAACCCAGGAAAGTTGTAACCAAAATCACACAAACTAAGAATGTCAAGTATAGTAACTATTCTGCCTTTTCTTCTCTCCCATTTAAGAAGTACCATAACAAATAAATCGGAAGCTCAAAAGACACATAGACATATACATCATAACAAGAAGAAAAAAAAAAAGAAGTGAGAACATTTAAAAGTTAACTTATCTCGAGGTGTTTACCACTTTATCAGTTAGTAAAAGTTGGTCAATAATTGCTGTATTCGTAATAGTTATACCTTTTGGTTCTCCAGTTGTGTTGTTCCGCTTGGTCATCATTGCTCAAATGTCAGTCCTTCGTTTTGAAGGAAATTCCTCGATCACAATCTAAATTTACTTGTGTTAGATGGAAGGTGATAGTACAAGATTGCAAATCAATCGACCGGTCATTTACCAACAATTAGAATCTTATGAGACAAGCAATGTTAACAAATTACCACTTGAGAGAACTCCAAAAAAAAAAAAAAGACACCCCTATTTCTGCAGCTCCTCCTTGTAAACGCTAGAAAATAGAAATATTTGCAAAGCTGTCATACATTGCTGAACAAAGCCGCTGATGCATAACCAAGTTACAATTCTCACAACTTCCTCCTCAAATTCCAAGTCTTTAAGGCATAACGGAATCTGCACAAAGACGTACTAACCGAGCAGGGAAAAACAAAACAATAATTAAAAAAAAGAAGAAGAAAAAAACAGCACACAAATTAGTACTAGTAAAGTAGTATGGTTGGTCTTTATATAATGTTTCAAAAAAAAAAACTGGTGTTTATATTTATCTGATGTTTGGTTCCGCAGAACTGGATCATATAGATGTTACTATGTTAGCACCAAAATAAAAGAAACCAATGGCTGTAAAAATCTAACTACTGTGATAATGCAGCAGATAAAAGCAGGGTATTGGTTCTGTTAAACAAAGAAATTGGCTTCTCAACAGTTCTCACCTCATGACATTACCAAGTGGACCCCATAACTTATGCACCGCACCGCACCTTTGCTTTTATGTTCCAAAGTAACTCCACAAGTAAAAGGGGGTGATAGGGAACATGTAAAAATAATGAATGGAATGTAGCACAGCCACACATGACCTGATTCCATGACTTTCCCTTCAAAATGAAACGAACGTGCTATTTTGCTTCCTGCATTGATGTCAATTGTGGCTGTGACAGAGCAATTATTTTGTTCTTCTGGGTTAATTATCTCAACCACTTCAGCTGCAGCACAGATAGCCAACCCTTGGTTCCGCAATCTGAAATTTGGAGGTATTTCAAAAGAAAATTTCGATTCTTCAGTCAGCTCCTTCGACTTCTTGCTATGACTGAAACATTTTGGAACTTCACTTCCAGGAAATACAACTTCAAATTCAGACTGCCTACAAGAGAGGAAGAGTGAGCATAGACTGGCCTGACTTGGTAGAATATTTTTAGTCTTTGCCATATCAAGAACCAGACTGTCACAGAGTCTCTGACAGTTGGATAATGTGATATGTTTCATCATTTTTGACTCTTTATGTTTCATGATGTTTGACAATTTTGCAAATCTTTCCAATTGAACACAATCATCTGCATCTACCCATTCCACGGTTGGTGGAAGTTCAGGAATGTTTAGAAGCTGCTTGCAACCACCCAGGTTAAGAGTCCCCAACTTATGTGAAGAATTCAAGTTAGTTGGAAGCACTTCTGCGTTCCACTCTGGGAGAGCCGCAAGTTTTGAGCAGTTGTGGAGATCAAGATACTGCAGATGTCGCAACTCATAAATGAATGATGGCAGACTTTTTAAGTTTTCACATTCCCTTAGGCTTAACTCCTTGAGGCTTATGAGGCACCTAATTGACGCATCAGGCAACTCTTCGATACCAGTACCAGATAGGTCCAACCATGTCAAGAATTCCATGTTTTGAACAATTACTGGCAAAGCCCTGACACTTCTGCAGTCTCTGAAAATTATATGTTTCACAGATGTCAAGGCAATTCTTGTTGGAAAGGTAACAAGGTTGTAGCATCCAGAAAGACTCAAAGCAACAAGGTTATGTAGGTTTCCAACAGAATCATCAACCTTAACTAAACTTGTACAGTAGTTCAGATTCAAGTCCCTTAAATTTGGGAATCCAGAGAAGTTGGGGATTTCTTTAAGGAATTGGCAGTTCTCCAGATTTATATATTTCAAATTTCTTGATCTCTGAGGCAAAGAAAAAAAAAAGAAAGAAACAAGAAGAAAGAAAAATAAATATCGCATGATAAAAATTTACAGGCCAATCTAAAAAGTAAAAAAATAAACTTCAGAAAATAATATGATACCTTGAAGTTCTCCCCTAGTTGTAAAATACGGCTGTGAGGCATATAGAGCTTAACAAGCTCCTTGGGAACATAATTCAGCGGCAAACAGTCAAAGGGAAACCTTGGCCAATCAATAAGCCTCAACTCATTTGGGAGACATGCAATGTTTCCAGAAAACTCAGCATTACTGCTAATAAAGTATTTGAGATTTGTCATGCCTGAGAAGCATGTTTCACTCAATGGTATCTCATGTGGACTGGGAAACACTATGACACCTTTGATCTTATTTGTTCCCTAATATGAAAGACAGAGCAAGTCAATATTATAAACAATTGCAATTATCTGAAAGTTCTATACTTCTATTTGTAATTATTCCCTAGACAAAAAGTTTATGTTCTGTATGAGGTGTTGTTAAATTGAATAACTGTACACTAAATATTCTACTTACTTTGCCTTCTGATAGAATCTTGTAAACATCGTCCAAAAACCATAATCTGCTGCGTTCGGCAGGCTCTGGTGATTCAGTGTGAACTATTTCCTTACCCAGTACCTCTAGCAGGTTGTGCATACAAATATGATTTTCTAACATATGATTTTCTTGAATATGTATGAGGGCCTTTTCTTGGAGAATTTTGATACTAGTCATAGGTTTTACGTCACTTTTTTCTAGTATTTGTATCACATGATTCTTATGTTTACCTTTAAAGAAACATGCAATGTCAAGGAAAACTTGCTTCACCGAACTGTCCAATTCATTATAACTTGTTATGAGATTCTTCTGAAGATCAGCCTGAAGAGATTTCCTACGACTATGTAATTCCTCCTTCCATTCCTCTACAGTTCTATCATATAATAATGTACCCAAGTATTGCAGAGCTAATGGAAGGCCTTGAGCATATTCTAATGCATCCTTTGCGAGTTGTGCATAACAATCCGGGAGGCTTTCTTGTGGAAAGGCATTTGCCCTGAAGAGCTCTAAAGCTTCGTGTTCATCTAACTCCTTCGGCTTGTATATTTGCTTCTCTCCGAGACCATGAGCAGATAACATGCGTTTATCTCTTGTTGTTATGATAATTCTACTGCCCAAACCAAACCACTCGGGTTTTCCAACTAAATACCTTAACTGTTCCAATCGATCCACAGCATCCAGAATTAAGAGAACTTTTCTGCTGCTTAACTTGCTCTTTATCGCATTCATTCCTTCACAGGCTTCAGTCATCAGATCGGATTCTTTCACCCTTAGGATCTTCGACAGAAGCATCTTTTGTAGTTTGACTGGACCACCAAGTTGCATTGATTCTTCTCCAACATTTTGTAGAAAACAGCAACACTCAAACTTACAGGCAAGGGCATTATAAACAGCCTTGGCAATTGTTGTCTTACCTATTCCAGCAGTCCCCCATATCCCTATCATACGAACATCACTTGACCCAACACCTAAGAGATCCTGCATTTTCTTTAGCCGACATTCTATTCCAACTGGGTAATCTGCAACTATAAAATCGGTATGACAACACACTTGCCTACAGATCTGTTCAACAATGATATCAGTGAATGTTGATTCATACCTGCCAATTAAAGATAGCATACAACACATTTTATCACTGGCTTAAAGGGAGGAAAAGACAAAAGGGACTCGCTAGATTAATTAACAGTAAAGGTATAAACAATCCAAACTCTTTGTTTTGGTCTGGATAAACAAATTGCCCTAATTTCTATCTAAATAGATAACCTAAGGTTCAGTTTGGATAAGTTGATTTTAAATCTAAAGATTTTGTTAAAATTCGTAAGGTTAATTGCTTGTGTATAGTGTAGATCATTGCAATCTATAGTTATCAAGATTTGAGTTAAAAGAAAGAAGAAAACATATATATGGATTCCAAATGTCCTTCTACATAGATATTTCAAATTCACTTGAAATGTAATGCACCTAGTCAGTCTAAATCCAATCTAACCTTAGCCACTCAATTTAAAAATAAAGTAGTCATGAAAAGCTTAAGTATGAGGAATACAGTACAATGTTAGAAATATACCCATCCTTGTACTCCCATCCAGCCAAATTTGAGGCCTCTATGAGCGCTTCCTTCCATTTCGCCACCTTGGCCGAGTCGTCCTTGAATCTGCATTCATGCTGAGCAAGTGCCTCACCAAAACTACCTTTTTGGTCCTGAATATCGGACGGATCTACTTTGTAAAACACAGGGTATACTGTTTGTTGCTTTGACTTCCGACAGTCAAGGATATGTGTGAGTTCATCCAGACACCACTCTGAGAATGCATAATTTTCAGAAAACACTATGACAGCAATCCTTGATTCTTCAATTGCTTTGAGAAGAGCCGGAGTTATTTCTTCTCCTCTGTTGAGCTCATTATCATCTATGAAGGTGTTGATCCCCTTACGACGCAAATAGTTGCGCAAATGGCATGTAAAATTGAAGCGTGTATCCGTGCCTCTAAAACTCAGAAAGACATCATGACTCCATGAATGGGTGCAAGAAGAAGAGCCTCCAGGAGTCGTCATCGAACTCAAATGCAGGTGAATCGAGTGAGAATGGTGGTATGGGAGGAGACTTCAATAACTTCTTCTTCTTCTACCGGGCAAGTCTTTGCTTGGAATCATATAAATACAATATATTTGAGAGACAGTTTCCTTGTACCTTCATGAACATTTCCACGAGGTATTGGTAACCAATCAACTTGCTAATCATCAGGTTCGACCAAGTCCAAGTCCACTCTCCACTAGTCCACTTTTCCAACTGTTGATGATGCGTTGACAGCGGCGTGGCTTCCACATCGTGCTAGTATGGGGTATGCGATCAAAAACACGACTCCTATCTTTTTACTCGAGTAAATTTACCTATAGAGAATCTTTACCCAACCTGGTCGTGAGGTTGGTTTGCCAATGGCTTGGCTGTCTTCTTGGGCTGGTGGTGACTTCGATCGGATTCAGATAGATGCAGCATGTAATTGGTTGGTTAGTTGCCGACGTTGATGGTGGTATCCTATGGTAATATGAGAATAATGTGATTATTGTTAAAAAGTATTGACTTACTTTGTAGAGAGTAAGAAACGTATAAAGAGAGATAGGGGAAAAATAGAGAAGTATGTTATTCAGTCTTAGAGGCCTCCCTTATATAGAGGTAGGGTTTACATGATAAGTGTTTAAACTATTGTTATATTACATGTAGGTTCCTAACTAATAACGTGGACAGCCACATAAGAAATAATATTTACAACACTCCCCCTTGGATGTCCACCAATTGATGATGGTATTGGATGCGCTTAATGTTGTCTCGTTAAAAACCTTGCCAGGTAACAAAAACTCAGTGGGATAAAAATAACCCTGGTCGAAGGACAAAGAGCACAACGCGCATATGTCCTAGGTAGCATGTTTCTTGATGCTCCCCCTGATCTTTGCATGCGTCGCTTGATAGCTTCGAGAGTCGTCTCAATCTGATCCCTTCCACTAACCTCTGGAAAGTACACTTAGGTAGAGATTTGGTGAATAAATCAGCCAAGTTTTCGTCGGATCGAATTTGCTTCACTGCAATTTCTTGATTCTTTTGAAGCTCATGAGTGTGAAAGAACTTTGGCGCGATATGCTTCGTCTTGTCACCTTTGATGAATCCTTCTTTAATCTGAGCAATACAAGCAGTATTGTCTTCCTACATGACTGTTGGTTTGTCAGTTACTGAAGGTAAATCACAGGTGCTTCGAATGTGGCGAATCATGGATCTTAACCAAAAACATTCTCGGCCAGCCTCATATAAAGCAATTATTTCTGAATGATTAGAGGAAGTTGCCACTAGTGTTTGCTTAGATGATCGCCATGAAATTGCTGTGTCTCCACAAGTAAAAACATATCCTGTTTAAGAGCGACCTCTATGCGGATCAGAGAGATATCCTGCATCAGCATATCCAACAATCGTGGGATTATCAATAGATTTATTTGTGTAGAATAAACCCATATATGTTGTAACACGATGGTAGCGTAAAATGTCTTTTACGCCTTTCCAATGCCGTGATGTTGGAGCAGAGCTATATCTTGCCAATACACTAACTGCAAATGCAATGTCTGGTCATGTACATTGTGCCAAATAAAGTAGGGCACCAATAGCACTAAGATATGGTACTTCTAGACCAAGGATAATTTCGTCATCTTGTCTCGGACGAAATGGATCTTTCATAGTGTCAAGACTACGAACAACCATTGGGGTACTCAGTGGGTGAGCCTTTTCCATACCAAATCTCTTCAGAATTTTTTCTGTATAAGCAGATTGATGGACAAGAATCCCACTATCCAAATGCTCAATTTGCAGCCCAAGGCAATACCTTGTTTTTCCAAGGTCTTTCATTTCAAATTCTTTCTTTAAATATTCAGCAGTTTTTTCAAGTTCTGAAGAACTTTCAATCAGATTCATGTCATCGACATAAACTGCGACTATTGCAAAACCAGAATTTGATTTCTTAAT
>BDJD01001021.1:151088-166595 GCA_002564525.1 Rosa multiflora | reverse complement strand
AGAATTATAATCTATCACAGAACTGTAATCTTGAAGGCGCAGATGCGTCCATTCATAACGTGCTCTAGGGAGCACAACAGTCTTTTGGTGAGCGAACCTATCTGCCAAACCTGTCCATAGCTCAAGTGGGTCTTTGACAGTTAAGTACTCGTCCTTCAATCCCTGATGGAGATGGTGGCGCAGAAAAATCATAGCCTTAGCTTTATTCTGCGGGGACGCTGAGTTTCCTTCCTTGATTGTAGGCCCAAGGTTTTGGGCTTCGAGATGAATCTCTGCATCAAGGCCCCAAGACAGGTAGTTCTTGCCAGAGATGTCAAGGGCGACAAAATCCAATTTTGCCAAATTCGTCATCTTCCTGCCACAATGAAGATGAGGTATGTTAGGATCCATGTATAGTGTTAGAACTACAGGTTCTTAACAAATAAGTAATCAATATCGAAACTTCAGGTTCAGGTTCGTGTTCTTATGATTAGAACTTCAGGTTCTAAAATTCCGTATTGTTGAACTTCGGGTTCAAACGGATATGTACTCGAAACTTCTGGCTCGAGTAGCAGTAGTGAAACTTCAGGTTCACTTGTATTATGAATATTAAATATGCTTAATTGATAAAACATATAAGATAAATTTAATTAAATAAATATCATATATGCGATAAGGAATAAAACAGCAAAGATATATCCATTATGTTAACAACATATACCTCATAGAAGTTTACACAAGTTTTACACAAGTTTTACACAATGAAGATGAGGTATGTTAGGATCCATGTATAGTGTTAGAACTACAGGTTCTTAACAAATAAGTAATCAATATCGAAACTTCAGGTTCGAAAAAAAATGAACATTGGATCGCAATTATATACACGAAGCTTCAGGTTCGTGGTCTTATGATTAGAACTTCAAGTTCTAAAATTCCGTATTTTTGAACTTCGGGTTCAAACGGATATGTACTCGAAACTTCTGGCTCGAGTAGCAGTAGTGAAACTTCAGGTTCACTTGAATTATGAATATTAAATATGCTTAATTGATAAAACATATAAGATAAATTTAATTAAATAAATATCATATATGCGATAAGGAATAAAACAGCAAAGATATATCCATTATGTTAACAACATATACCTCATAGAAGTTTACACAAGTTTACACAACATATATCCAGCAAAGATATATCCGGATCATGGGACACATTATTTCACACAAGTTTTTACACTTCTTTTTGGCCATTAGATCTAATTAAGTTCAATGGTCTTGATTAATTTCCCTAATGATGTGGCGAATGACATGGAATTAATTTTTTTCTCAACCAAAAAATAAATAAATTTAAATTACAATCATTTTTTAAAACATAGAATTAAAATTAAAATTAAAATTTCTAGAATACAATGAGAAGAACATAAGACTTATGTTCTTGAGAAAAGGAAGAAAAAGAACCAGTGTGGTCCGGGAAGACAACAAACGCTGGCGGCGTGGGTTTGAATTTTTGGTGGATTATAAAAATTAGAGTTTTTGAATGAATGAATCAATTGATGAAGAGGGCGGTGTGTTAAATAAAGAATTGGATCGAACTCAAATTTGATGATCTAATAATTGCAATATGGACTTCATGTGGGATAATGGTGGTGATCGAACCCAGAATATTTGCTGGACATGAATTACATGATCATGATATTGGTTGCTTGGTGATTATGATAATTATATGAACTCTTAACAAAAAAACATTGCTTTAGTGAATAGTGAAGGTGTGAATGAGGTGAATTGAGATAGAATAAATTGTTTGCTTCAATCTGAATGACATTGTAGTTCTCTTCATCATCTAAAGCTAGCCGTTTGGCCATATCAATCAAAGACTCTTTCATTCTACAATCTTTAAGCAAGACACCCCCACCACACCACTCGCACTCGCTGCCACATATAGTAAAGAAGGATTGAATGGGAAGAGGACGAGAGAATTCCAGGAATCGAAACCCTAGACCAACCCCAGAGAGAAGGGGACGTAAGTTTTTTCGAGTTCAGTTTCCTCTCCAGAAAAGTTTAATTTAATTTCTTTATTTTTTAGTTGACGATTTTTTTTATTTTTTATTTTTTATATTTGATGTCATTTCCACATCATGACGGAAATTAATCAAGAACGTAGAATTTAGCTAGATCTAATGGCTAAAAAGAAGTGTAAAAACTTGTGTAAAATAATGTGTCCCATGATCCGGATCCCCATATATATATATATATATATATATATATATATATATATATATGTATACAGGAACGTGCGATTAGATAATCATATGAAACCATATATATATATATTAACGAAGAAGGAACAGAAGAAGCAATATAAACGAAGAAGATATCGCAACAACCATATTAAACTATATATAATTGATATAGATTATAATTATCATCTCTGATGGCACGGCTATTATATCAATTATAAACGAAGAAGCACATTCTGATGGCACGGCTAATATGATATTAGGGTTTACATGATATTAAACTATAAACTCTATAATTAAACTATTGATTATAATTGATATGATGCCGTATATCTCCATAAACCCTAATATGCATAATTGATATAGATTATAAATAAACTCATAGATCATGAGTTATAGTTAAGAGCAACAACGTTGCACTATAAACTCGTAGATCATCATAGAGTTTTAAGAAAAATAGCAGAGCGTGCTGATAACGTGTTAAAAAGTATTGACTTAGTTTGTAGAGAGTAAGAAACGTACAAAGAGAGATGAGGGGAAAAATAGAGAAGTATGTTATTCAGTCTTAGAGGCCTCCCTTATATAGAGGTAGAGTTTACATGATAAGTGTTTAAACTATTGATATATTACATGTAGGTCCCTAACTAATAACGTGGACATCCACATAAGAAATAATATTTACAACAATTATCTAATTCATCTCTTAAGGAGGCTTCTATAGTAGAGTTAATTACATATACGTGCATATTTGAATGTTTTTTTAGTCATAAGGCCACCAACTAATTTTTTTCCTCATAAGACCACTAGATTAAAAATGGTGTTATATTTTGGATATAAAAACCAACATATTTACATAAATGCCACTAGAGTAAAAAGTCAGCAACCATTCTCTCTCTTCTCTCCGGCGAGGTCTCCGGTCATCTTCGGCCAACTCCAGTGAGTCTCCGGCAAACTCCGGCGACCACAAAACCTACTGTCACTAACACAAAAAGTTATTGTGACTAGCAACAAAAACTACTCTGATGAGATTTCCGGCAACCTCCGGCGAGGTCACAAAAGCTACTATCACTAACAATAAAAGCTACTGTCGCTAGCAACAAAAACTACGCTGGTGAGATTTCTGACAATCTCCGGCGAGGTCACAAAAGCTACTGTCACCAGCAATAAAAGCTACTCAACTAAGATTTCCAGCAACCTCCAGCGAGGTCACAAAAGCTACTACCACCAGCAACAAAAGCTACGCTCCCCAAAACCAAAATCTATTATCCCTAACAACAAAAGCTACACTCACTAATATTAAAAGCTACTCTCACTAACAACAAATGTTACTATCACCAATACCAGAAATGTACTCTCATCAGTAACAAAAGTTACCTTCAGTACCACCAAAAGTTACTCTCATCAATGCCAAAAGTCATAACCAAGCAGAACAAAATCTAATCCCAGAGACTAAGAAAGCTATTCTAGCTCAGAGACTAACAAAGCTATGGAAATGTAAAAGATACAACCAAAATAAAAGTGCTACTACAATTGAGAAAAGAAATCATATTCAATAATACAAAAAGTATGCGGGGTTCAACAATGATATAACTATGTAAAAAGCTGCTCCCATAGTTGTGAAAATCTATTACAATAGTTGTATAAAGCTATTGTCATTGTTGTAATGCTACTATCATTTTTCAATAGTGACGCCCTAATCCCATAGGCATAATTTTGCCACCTTCAGCACGAGACTTCATTTCCACATTTCTTGGTTAGCTAAATGATCTTTTGATCAATGGAGGCTTCAATATCTAAATTCACATGATTTTCAAAGTCTATTACTACAAGTGCAAAGGGGAAGAATTCAGCAAGAACAAAGATACAACAAAATATTAGTATTTGAAATAAAAACTAAAAACGACAATGTATTGTTGTGCCGCAAACATGGCACTTTTTATCAACTAGATAATAAAAAATAAACAATCTAAAAATCTACTAACATATGTACAGAAAAATACTATCACACACGTACAAAGCTACTGAATTAGTAATAAAAAGTTACTGACATAGGTACAGAAAGCACTATAAAAACATTTACAAAGCTACTGGACTAGTAATAAAAAGTTACTGATATAGGTACAAAAAACTATTATAACACATGTACAAAACTACTGGACTAGTAATAAAAACCTACTGCTTTTTCAATTTGATAGATTATTAGCTTCTAGTTTTGACAAGAACAAAAACACAGAGTAACTGTCAAAAATGCATAGTAGATTTGTTTGGCATCGGTAGTAGTTTTTCAGAAATATGCTAGTAGCATTTTCAAATAGTACTAGTAGATTTTTTTTTTTCTTTTACAGTATATCAGTTATCTTGAAAAAACAAACAATAGCAATAGGTTTGTTAGACAGTAATAGTAGCCTTTTAAAACTGTTCAAGTAGCATTTTCAGAGAGTATCAGTATCTCAAACTCAATATACAAATTAAACTCAATAACCAATCATATAATTTCCTATCAAATCATTTCCATCTGTCAGTTTTGTAATGCCACCTCTCTAGCAGCCAAAAAATAAATGTTCCAAATGAGAAAGCAGACAATTGCCTATCATTATACAATATTGACATTAATTTGGTTACTCAGAAACCGTATAACTCTTGGTAACCTAGTAGATGGACTTATATTGGTCCCCTCAGGTCCAGGACTACAATAGCAATAATGCTCCACACAAAGCATATCAACTCCTGATAATTTAAATCATAAAATCCCAACTCAGATTTCTCTACATTTACATTACCAGAAGCCAAAGTTCACAGACCATTTCATTGAAAACAGAAGAGATAAACTTGGATTGTAAAACCAAATCAAATCAACTGATTCAGATCTATTCAATCACCCACCAAAACAGTTTCATTATACCGTCACATCAAAGAGATCAGAGTCAAACATAAAGAGACTACAGAATTCGCAAAATTCTCCCACATTACCCCAACATTAAAAAAAAAAAGCATAAATTTCAATATTTAATTCAATCAATATCCAAACCAAAAGGAAACGCAGAATTTCAAGGCGAGAGTTACCGGATTAGAGTAAGTGGATTCAAAATATCAATAGTCTCATTGACAAGGGCACCGGCGATGTGCCCAAGGCTAAAGTCTTGAGAGCCTGATCTAGCAGCGAGCTTGAACCACAATAACCTGTTGAATCTCTCAGAGCTCGTCGACTCGCCCACTACATGAAGATCACGATCGTCTGACTATAACTCGAGCTTGAAGATCTCGATATTTGCGGAGGAGCTGAATGACAGATCCACTGCTCCCGCCATCGTCCCGAACTCCATGTACGGCGAGTCCTGCAAGACTGCCATCGACGCCGATCTGTTCACACAAAGCTCAACTATAAGAGAAATCGAGAAATATAGTTGGATGGATCTGGTGGAATTGGGAATCTAGCTTTTTCTAGGGTTTGGTTTTGAACCTGATCTCCCAAAGCATACTCCACAGTGCACCGATGAAGACGCTCAATCGAACAATTGGAAGCCGGCGAAGACAGGATGGTGCGTCGCTAGAGACGCATGGGCCTTCCAGCAAAAAGTTGAGAGAGACAGATCCGTTTTTGAAAAAATCAGGTTTATCGAAGAAAATAATAGAGAAAGAGAGTTTAGGGTAAAATATGTATAGCATAAATAATAGCTGATGGTCTATGTGTACAAAAAGATTTAGGTGACCTTATGACTAATATAAGTCTCAGAATGACACATGTATGTAATTTTCTATTTATATTATACATGTTGAGTAAGTAATTATACAAAATAAGTCAACTCTCCTAATTGATACAAAAAATAAATGTTAATTGATACAATGAATTCAGACTAATAACAACTCGAGTGTTAACATCTCCTAAAGTTGGTGCATAGATATCTTGAATGGGCAACTTGTCAAGAGAGTTGTGAAATGCCTTACTAGAAACAGCTTTTGTCAGAACATCTGCAAGTTGATCTCCAATCTTCACATAAGGTACATTGATTTCTTTGATGAAGTGTCTATCCACTTTTCAACATGTTTTGTTTTGTCATGTTGAACAGAACATTGATTTTTGTCATTTTGAGTCGGATTATGTGCTATGTTTATGGTTGCCTTGTTGTCACAAAATAGGTTCATAGTATGTTTACGCTTGAACCTTAAGTCCTTCAGTAAGTTACATAGCCATAGCATTTCACACAAACCTTAGGCCATTCCTATGTACTCTACCTCTGCACTATATCTGGCAACTACTTTTTGTTTCTTACTCCTCCATGTTACAAGATTACCTCCCACAAGAGTGTCCACCACCTTCATCCTTATGGTAAGTTACATGTTTAACCTACATGTACTTTATCTCGGTCAATGGTCTAAATTGCTTTGATTGCCAAATTTCAATTGCATTAATAATTGAGATTCGAGATTGGTGTTTAAGATTTTCTTGTTATTAGTTGGTGGAAGTAAATTGTTGAGGAGAGCATGTGTAACGCCCCAAATTGCACCTCACCAGCTTGAGCACATCATAGTACCACGAGTCTCCAAAACATAAACCGAATGCTCAATTTACATTCTAGGGAACCGCAAGACATTTTGTTTGATAAACATTCCATAAAAGAACAGCGGAAACTTGAAAATAACCTTGAGGTGAAAATCTTTGATTTATTAAATTCAACTTATTCGTCCAAAGCTTGATAGGAATGATAGCTCGAGGACTAATGAACTTCTAGAAATAAGAATTTAGCAAAGTTCGACACAAGACTAATTTTCAAAAAAATGAAGTTCGCGAAATAGAAATCGGGATAAAACCTGGAACCTGATTAACGTTATGACGTTTTATCGAACTTGTCTCTGCATACCCAGCTCCATCTGCTACTATCCTGTCACAAGTGCACAGTACCTGCAACTACACTGTTGTACGGGTGAGCTTTCATCCTTGCAGCTCAATAAGGGATTCACCCCGGTTTTGAAAACTTTTAACTTTAGGGGCGCCCCAATATGAAAACATACTTGAACCGCAAACTTTAAACAAATGACAAACTTATAAAATATTTTTCTTCTTGAAAACCGGTGCATGAAGTTCAAATAAATGCGGGCCCTAACAAATACATGATGGTCGGTCCGGTAGACCCACTACGTACATAATCTTACCTCTTTTTTTCTTTCTTTTTTTGGCTTAATGAAAGAGTCCCATTAAGACGGGCACGCCCGGAAACGGCCAGCAAAAGCTGAAGCCCAAGTACAAGTTAAAAGGAAATGGTTGTGCACCAACTAAGCCCAAACAAAGGTATAGCAGTAGTGACGAACCATGAAACAGAAACAGAAATAACAAAAGACAGCAGGAAGCTTTAGATTTCCGGCACCGGAGGACAGGGAAGTCCGTTATTCCTCAAGACACAGATCAAGGATGGTGGTGGCTGGGCAGCCCATCACTGAGGACCCACCGTCCAATTGGCAATCCAGGCTGCATGATGAGCAGCTCTATTCGCTTCTCTGGGAACCCAGTCCCAATCGCAGTCTTCAAAGGAGCTTCAAAGATAAGATCAATTATTGGGTAAGAACTCCAGTTTCTGCAAGAAGCTGCTTTCTTTAAATCAAGAATTAAATCCTTTGCATCAGATTCAAACTTTACTCGTTTCAGGTTTAAAGAGATACCCAGGTTCACACCGGCTAACAACGCCTCTGATTTCTGCCACAATTGTCGAGCTGCAAATTGCAGGGGTAGATGAGCCTCCCAAGAAGAAACATGTATGATCTCTGACGACCACTCCAAGACCCGCGGCAGAAGGGGCCTTCCAAGACGCGTCACAGTTTATTTTGGCAAAGTGTAAAGGGGGAGTTGTCCACTTTGGGGAAAAGTTATCTCTCGGAGATTCAAGTTCCACTGTTTCGACCACACCGGCCTCCAAGAACTCAGAGGCTAGAGACAAACCTGACTGAAGGGCGAAGTTTGGGGACACAGGTTTCTGCTGGTAAACAAAAGCACATCGAGCTTTCCAGATCGCCCAACATAAGAAGCTGACCCAGGTGAGAAACTTCTTCTTTTGTACTGCATTTGGGATACTCCTTAGGCTTTCCAATAGCCATTTATCTATTGTAGTTAACTGTTGTTTATCGAGTCTGATGCCCAAAGGGGATCCAAACCATATTGCTTCTACCCATGGGCACAAGAATAGCATATGTTCGAAAGACTCTTCCTGGGCTTCACAAATAGGGCATAGTGGGTTTGGTGATAGTTTCCTCCTGAATAAGTTCAGCATAGACGGGGAAGCCCCCGCATAGTACTCTCCAAAGGAAGCACTTGATTTAAGGCATATGTCAACTACACAGCACACTCTCTGCAAGCTTTTCAAGGATGAGGAAATTGAACAAAAAGCCCATAGCAACAAGAGAGATACCCGACTGCACTCCAAATACGATCTTCCCTCTATAATATCCACCTCTCAAACTCGACTGAAGCCTAAGACACCAAGTTCCTCCTTTGGAAAAGGACAGCAGTTAATTCTTACCAACTGATTTCTCATCTTCATCTTCATCATCTTCATCTTCATCATCTTCATCTTCATCTTCATCTTCATCTTCATCTTGCAGAATTACCAGATGGACCCCAAAGCTTTTACAGCGCATTGAACCTTGGCTAGTATGTTCCAAACTAACTCCACACTTAAAAGGTGGCGACTGATGAGACACAAACTTCACGAATGGAATATAGCAAAGCCACACATGAGCTAATTCAATGTCTTTTACTTCAAAATAAAACGATCGGGTGACAATTCTATCTGCATTGATATCAATTGTTGCTGTGAAAGAGCATTGCTGCATAGTCTCCTTTTCTTCTGGGTTAATATGTTCAACAACAGCAGCTGCAGCACAGATGGCGAATCCCTTGTTCCCCAAATTGAAATTTGGAGGGATTTCAAAAGAAAACTCACATTTATCAATTAATTCCATCAAATCTTTCCTACAGCTGAACCACTTTGGAACTTCACTTCCAGGAAACACGATGTCGAATTCAGACTGCTTACAATAGAGAAAGAGAAAGCAGAGAGAGACCTCATTCAGAAGAATATTTCGGTTTTCAGCCATTTCAAGAGCCAGACTGTCACACAGTCTCTGACAATTGAACATTGTGATACATTTGATCATTTCTGACTCTTTATGTACCAGAATGTTTGACAACTTTGCAAATCTTCTCAATCGTAGGCAATCAGCCACATTTATCCATTCCACTTTCGGTGGCAGCTCAGGAATTTCTTCAAGCCTTTTGCAACCACGGAGGTTAAGATACCACAAGTCATGTGAAATCTTTGGGTTAATTTGAAGAGACTCTGAACTCCAATCCGGAAATTCAGCAAGGTTTGAGCAGTTCTGGAGATCAAGACACCATAGATGTTGCAACTCATAAATGTTGCTTGGCAGATTGGTCAGCTTTTCACATTCCTTTAAAACCAACTCTTCAAGGCTTCTAAGATATCTAATTGATGAAGGCAATTCTTTGATGGCAGTGCCAGATAGATCCAACCATGTTAAGCATTCCATCTCATGCACAATTTCGGGCAAGCTCTCCAGCATTCGGCAGCCTTTAAAGTTAATACGTTTCACAGATTTCAAGGTGATTCTTCTTGGAAACGTAATAAGATGATGGCATCCAGAAAGACTCAAGTCAACAAGATTATCTAATTCTCCAACAGAATCATCTAATTCAACTAAACTTGTACAGTCATTTAGATTCAGATTCTCTAAATTTGGCAATCCAGATGTGTCCGGGAATTTTTTTATGTATAGGCAGCTTTCAAAACTTATAGATGTCAGATTTTTCCAACACTGCAAGGCAGGACAAATAAAGAAAAACAAAGGATCAAATAACATGATTCAAGAGAATGAGCAGCCTAGTTTCAAAAACTAAATTTCTCATAATAGAATGAATGAAAATAATATAACATACCTCGAATGCCACTCTCAGTGGTAACACGACACTTCCAGACAAATTGAGTCCAATAATCCGCTCCAATGGTAGAGGTACAATTCCAGGCCAATCAAGGACCCCCCACTTGGGGAGATCTCTGAGGTTATCAGTAGCGGATGCCGTCATACAGACATCTTCATTTGGTGGCATTACAAGGTGGACCCCACAGCTTTTGAAACTCACCAAGTTGACCAAACTGCTGCCATTTTGGCGGATACTAACTTGACACCTTAAAGGCGGTAATGGACGCTTAAAATCAAACGGACCCATATCAAATGTATTGAATGGAATATATTGCAGCCAAACATGAGCCGATTCAGTTGAATGAATCCAACGGTCAGACCCCATCACCCTAGCTTCATTAATAAAAATATCGAATGACAAAAGAAAATCACCTAAATTCCAGTGTGGATGATCAAAAACAACAGAGATAGCCAATCCTGTGTTCTCCCATATGAAATTTGAGGGAATTTCAATAGGAAACTGTTCACTCGGTTGATGCCTGTTGAAATCTCTATGCCAGCCGAACCACTTTGGAATCTCATTTCCTGGAAGCACCACGCCAAATGAAGAGTTCCGAAAATAGAGAAAGAAAGAGAAGAGACTGCTGATCTGATCACTCAGTGAAACAGAGTTTCTCTTTGCCATTTGAAACAGAGTGTCACACAATCTCCGGCAATTAGACAAGTCCATCCACTCCATCATTTCTGATTCTTTATCATTCAGAATGTTTGACAACTTTGAAATTCTTTCCAATGATACGCAATCTTTCAAATCTAACCATTTGATACATGGTGGAAGTTCTTGAATTTCTCGAAGCCTTTTGCAACCACACAAGAACAGCCATTTCAAGTTGACAAATTTGGTGATACATTCAGGAAGACTAACAAAATTGTTTCCAGAAAGGTCAATTTCTAATAAGGTGGAGGAACAATCAAGACTAACGAGGAAATCACAGTCAGATAATCTGCATCTTGACATATTGAAGTCTACTAGCTCAGGAAGCAATAAATTGTACCCTCTGCCACTAGATAGGCCTAGCCCCGGATCGGCTACATTCCCTTGACCATCTCTTTCTGCTTCTGATAAAGACCTATAGTTGTCAAATGAGATCTTCGACTTAGTTGAAAGCACTTTAGAGTTCACAATATTTGGAAATAAAGCAAGCTTTTTGCACTCCTGAACACAAAGGTAATTCAGATGTTGCAAGTCATAAATGCTGCATGGCAAAGTCATAAGTTTTTCACAACCTGCTAAATTTAATTCTTTTAGATTCATAAAATCATTTCCAATTGCAGGCAGCTGTTCAATGGCAGTGCCGGAGAGATTCATCCATGTCAAGGAGTCCATCTTTCCCACAACTTCACAGAAGTTCTCTAGTCTTTTGCAACCACTAAGATTGATATCTCGCAGAGATTTCAACTTGACTAGTCTTGGGAACAATTTGAGGTTGCGACATCCTTTAAGACTCAGGCTAACAAGCTTGTCAAGGAATCCAACTGAAGGATGAACCTCAACTAAACTTGAACAAAAGTTTAGATTCAAGTCCTCTAAGGTTGGGAATCCAGAGAAGTCAGGCAGCCGTTCAATGGCAGTAGCAGATAGATTCATCAATGTCAAGGAGTCCATCTTTCCCACAACTTCAGGGAAGTTCTCTAGTCTTTTGCAACCACTAAGATTGATATCTCGCAGAGATTTCAACTTGACTAGTCTTGGGAACAATATGAGGTTGTGACATCCTTTAAGACTCAGGCTAACAAGCTTGTCAAGGAATCCAACTGAAGGATGAACCTCAACTAAACTTGAACAAAAGTTTAGATTCAAGTCCTCTAAGGTTGGGAATCCAGAGAAGTCAGGCAGCCGTTCAATGGCAGTAGCAGATAGATTCATCAATGTCAAGGAGTCCATCTTTCCCACAACTTCAGGGAAGTTCTCTAGCCTATTGCAACCACTAAGAATGATATCTCGCAGAGATTTCAACTTGACTAGTCTTGGGAACAATATGAGGTTGTGACATCCTTTAAGACTCAGGCTAACAAGCTTGTCAAGGAATCCAACTGAAGGATGAACCTCAACTAAACTTGAACAAAAGTTTAGATTCAAGGCCTCTAAGGCTGGGAATCCAGAGAAGTCAGGTGTTACTGTCAGGAAATTGCAGCCTTTCAGACTTAGAGATTTCAGATTTTGCAAACTCTGTGAAATACAAAAAAGAAAGATAAAGAACCAAATGATAAGATATAAGAATATGTGCAATATAATTTCAGAAAATAAAGATACAAAATTAATTTGAAATACCTTGAATCCAGACATGCAGCTGCGAGCCATATCAAGTTTAACAAGTTCAGTTGGATTAAAATTGGAGGGGAAAGCTTGTAAGGGTGACCCCTGAACAACAATTTCTTTAGCCATTTCTTCTAGCAAGTCATGCATCCAAAGCTTCTCTTCATTAAAATATATGAAGGCCTTCTTTATGAGTACTTCAATACAATATTTAGGGTTCAGGCCACAACCTTCAAGGATATGTGTCACATGGTTCTTATTTACACCCTTAAAAAAACACGCAATGTCAAGAAAAAGTTCTTTCACCAAACCCTCCAATGCGTTGAAACTTATCTTGAGAAGTTCTTGAATCTCTCTAGTACGAACATTTCTGCAACTATCAACTGCAGCTTGCCATTGCTTGATACTTTTACCATTGAGATGTGAACCTAAAACAATCAAAGCTAATGGCAGGCCTTGAGCATACTGTACTGCATCATCAATTGGGAACTTCACATCATCGAAATTTCTATTTTTCTTAAACGCATTTAAACAGAAGAGCTCAGAAGCTTCATGATGATTTAGTTCCTTGACATTGTATATTACACTGACTTCATAAGCAGCCAGCAAATGCTGATTCCTTGTTGTTATTATTAGTCTGCTGCCCCATCCAAACAAATCAGACAGTCCAGCTAACGTGTCTAACTGTTCCAATTGATTCACATCATCAAGAACTAAAAGAATTCTCTTATACCTGAACCTTTTCTCTTTATCCACTTTGGTAGCCTTCAATATTTTCTGCCCCATAATCTCAGACAGAATAACCCTTTCTAGTTTGACTAGGCCGTCATGTGCCATGGAATTCTCTCTAACATTTTCTAGAAAGCACCTTCCATCAAACATATGGCCAATCGAATTATACACAGCTTTTGCAATTGTTGTCTTCCCTATTCCACCAATTCCGCACATCCCAACAATCCGAACATCATTGTCCTCAACATCTAGAAGTTGAATCATATCTTGTACACGAGACTCTATCCCAACAGGAAAGTTTGCCACATTCAAATGGGTCTGATTTATTAGTTGTGCAGAAATCTCTTCAATGAGATTAACAAGAAATTTAGATTCATGCCTGCCGAGTTGAAATTAAATCAAACATTTAATAAAAAGCAAAGTTTTATACTTGACTAAACAAAATAACAGAAATCTAATATATAGGGATCAGAATATACCCGTCCGAGAAATGCCATCCAGACAAATTTGCTGCTTCTGAAAGAGCTGCTCTCCATCTTAACACCTTGTCCATGCCACCTCTGAATCTGCTTTCATGCTCTGCAAGTGCCATACCAAAACTACCTCTTTGGTGCCTTACATCTGAGGGATCCACTTTGTAAAAGATTGGCCAGACCATTTGGTTCTTTGATCTTCTACATTCAAGGATATGAACTAGTTCATCCAAACAACACTTTGAGGATGCATAGTTTTGGGAGAATACAATGAGAGAAATCCTCGACCCTTCAATTGCTTGGACAAGTTCTTGTGATATTTCCTCTCCTCTTCTAAGCTCATCATCATCCACGAAGGTGTGAATCCCCTTCTCAGCCAGTGCGCTGTACAAATGGCCTGTGAAACTGTAGCGAGTGTCCGCACCTCTAAAACTCAGAAACACATCGTGTGTCCGGGTGAGAGGCGCGGAGGAAGGCGATCCAAATTGAGAATACATGATGTCTTGAACGGATAATCTGAGAATGCTTCATACATACATAGTACGAATGGCTTTGGCTGGTTTGACTTCTGAATTAGCCAAGGATGACTGAAGCTAACTATGGTTAACTCAAGCTAACTTTGGCTGGTCTAATCCTTTAAGCTTAACAGGGAAATTTCAATTTAAGTTGAACGGAGAATTGGAGTTTTTTTTTTTTTTGGGTAAAGTAGAATTGGAGATTGAGAATATCGTAGTCTGTCTTCTTCCTAAAGAGTGAAGAAAGAAATCGGAAAACATTTTGCGTTTCAAAAAGAAAAAAAATGATTTACTTTTCAATTAATATTTAATTCCATTCAATGAATATATTTATTACTAAAAGTTAACCGTAGTAGCTTCAAGCCTTCAACTTGAGCAAGTGGCTTACATGCAAAGGCAAGTGGCAATAAAAAAAATATTAAAATAAAAATAAAATAAAATTTTGAGCAAGTGGCAATAATATAAAGGCCGCTTGTACCAAAAAAATAATAATATAAGGTCGTTGGCAATATCGAATTATCGATGTCAGTGGTTAGCGAATTAGCATCTAATGATCGGAGATTGGAACTTTTTTAATTGCTTTTTTTTTTTTTTTTATCAACAGAACTTATTATATTTCTTGGTTCAAACTTTTTTTATTTACAAGAAGTTGTTGGGTTGGAATTTTTTTTATTTATTCTTTTTATAAGAAAAGACTACAACGTGGGTGGGGAAGATTTTTTTTTTTTTTTTTTTTTATATGACAATAAAGAACAACAACTAAAAGACAAACCTTTTACAAACACCTTCTCCTAACTGATCCAACAGGAACGCTGGGGACACCGAAAGTGGCAAACAAAAGAACTATACAGAAGGATTAGCAGAAGTATGAGTTGATGAAGCTAAGCGATCTGCAACAAAATTGGTCTCCCGAAAAATATGGCGGAAAATGATCGACTGAAAATGAAGAGTGAGCGCCTTGATGTGATTAATTAGAGTCCTGATGCGCCAAGATATCTGGCATCCACCTTGAACACAATCCATTAAGAGCTTAAAATCTCATTCCACAACTAAATTGGTATGCTGATGCAAAAGAGCAGTGTGTAAACCGTCACATAAAGTCATTGTCTCCGCTAGGGGTCGTCAACGGGCCGGGCCGGGCCTTGCTATATTTTTAAATAATTGCGGGCCGGGCCGGGCCGGGCTTTATTAAAAATCAAAGGATCCAAGCCCGTCCATATAAAGCGGGCCTTGCGGGCTTTTTCGGGCCGGGCCGGGCTTGGCCTTGCGGGCTTTTTTGGGCCGGGCCTTGCGGGCTTTATTTATAAATAAATATTTAAAGACACAAGT
>BDJD01001021.1:15431-144558 GCA_002564525.1 Rosa multiflora | reverse complement strand
TATATATATTATATATATAAACACACACACATATATAAATATATATATATACATATATATAAACACACACATATAAATAAATATATATACATATATATAAACACACACACACACACACACACAAATATATATATCTATGTGTGTGTGTGTGTGTATATATATATTTATAAACACACACACGCATAACTACAAATATATATATATATATATATATATATAAAATATTTTACGGGCTTTTACGGGCCGGGCCTAGCGGGCTTTTACGGGCCGGGCCTTTGGCGGGCCGGCCCTCGGCCCACCAAGGCGGGCTTTTGCGGGTTTTTTGACGGGCCGGGCAGGGCTAAAAGCCCTCCGGACTGGCGGGCCTCCATCGGCCCACTTGATCCGCGAGATTTTTGATGAGGCCTAGTCTCCGCCACAAGTACCAAAGTATGCCCAAGCTTTCTATTAGCTGCAAACAGATGATTACCATCTTCATTGCGAATTACAGAGCCGATAGTGGCCATCCCATTTCTGACAGAACCATCAAAGTTCAACTTAACTTGATTCACATTAGGAGGCTGCCATTTGATATGAAATAATTTTGAAACCTTTGGATTAGAGGTTCTAGGATTAGCCTTAAGATAACTAGAGCTTAGCAGAAAAGCCTGAAAAACACAAGTAGGAGAAGCTTGAAGATGCTTAAAGATTAAATTATTCCTGCAGTTCCAAATAGCAAAAGCAGTGTAGAGAATTGAAGTCAGCGCCTCAGCAGAAGAGGAATTCTTATCATATGCTCAATACAAGACAAAAAAGAGCTATCCAAGATAAATGATTAGGAGATGGAGCTAAAGACCAAACTTGAACGGCAAAAGGACAATGCATAAAAAGATGATCAATGGATTCTACTATGTTAAGACAAAATGGACTCTATATATATAGGAAAATATTATGATTATAATAAGAAAGCTTATGTCTAGTTTTTAAAGCATTTCGAAGTAGGATTCAAGCAAATATTTTAACTTTAGGAGAAATGTTTAACTTCCACATTTTTGTTAAAACTAAAGTTTTGGAACAACACTAAACAGTCTGAGATTGGATCCAAGAGGCAGATTTGATTGAGAAGTCCCCTGAAGATGAAAGTCCCCAAACAAAACTATCAGGTGTAGGATGAATAGGAATAAGAATCGCTAAAATTTGTTGAACAACATCCTGAGGTAATAAATTCTGAAGTGTAGTAATATCCCAAGTGTTATGAGTAATGAATTGTGCTACTATAAGATTCTAGTTGAGATGAGCTCGTTGATCTTCTAGTAAGATTAGATATAAAGGAAAAGGAAACACCGAATTAAAAGACCAAAAAAAAAAAAATACTCTGGCCATCTCCCATAATCCATCTAATGCCCTGGGAAATTAAGTCTCTAGAGTCCAGAATACCTTTCCAAGCTAAAGAGTAACTGTTAAAAAGTGATTATGCTTCAAATACTTTCTAGTAACTAACTGAACCCACTAATTATGAGGTTGAGTTAAGATTTTCCAGCCTAATTTGGCTAAAGCAACTTTATTAAAATGACTAGGTAATCTTACCCCTAAACCACCTTTAGATTTGGAAAGACAAACTTGATTCCAATCAACATGACCTTGCGACTTACCCCAGAAGAACTGCCTAAACTCTTTATTATTTCTATCAGAAAGACTACGAGGACATTTAAAACAAGAAAGAATATGATTAGGCATTCCTGAAAGATTAGATTTAAGCAAGGTTAACTTACCTCCTCGGAAGAGAGTATGAGCTTTCCAACCTGCTAACTTTTTCTGAATTTTAACTGTAAGATCATTAAAGTTAAGAGGATCTTTCCAGCAAACTATATTCTGAACTCCAAGATATCGACCAATAGAAGCTTTGTGCTGGATTCCTAGACAACAAGCAATAGATGCAGAAATATTATTAGAAAAGTAAATTGTGGACTTGTGATAATTTATTTGCTATCCTGATGCTTCAGAAAAAGAGAGTTAAAGTATGCAAAATATTGTTGGCACCAGAATGAGAAGCTTTGGCAAAAATAAGACAATCATCCACAAACATAAGATTAGAAATTTTGAAACCATGAGTAGAAGTTAAAATGCCAACATGTGTTCTAGACTTAGTAGTAAGATCATTGAGTTTCTTAATGAAGGGTTCCATAGCAAGAATAAATAAATATGGTGAAAGAAGGTCTCCTTGTCTAATTCCTCTATTAGGCCGAAAAGATCCCTAAGGACAACCATTAAGGAGAATGGAAAAAGAAACAGTACGTAAGTAGTTTGTAATAAGATTGATCCAAGTATTGCAAAACCCAAAAGCTTTTAAATAATCCCAGTTAAGAAAGTCATAAGCCTTTTCTAAATCAAGTTTGATTGCCATAGATCCCATCTTATCTCTTTTCTTGTTAAAAGAAGAAAATAACTCATGTGCTATAAGAATGTTATCATGAATAGACTTGCCAAAAGCAAAAGCTCCTTGATTATTAGAAATACATTTAGTCAATAAAAGGTCTAAGTCTAGTAATCATAATCTTGGCAATAACCTTGTAAGCAACATTACAAAGGCTTATAGGGCGATAGTGATTCACAGTTTCTGGATTATCGGTCTTTGGAATAAGAACAATGTTAGTGTGATTAATAAGAGACAAATCAATATTAGAAGAAAAGAAATTAGAGAATAATTTGTATAATGGATCTTTAACCTGATTCCAGGAAGTATGATAAAATATAGCAGGAAGACCATCAGGTCCAGGTGCTTTCAAAGGAGCTATGTTATGAACAGCCTCAAAGACATTATCCAAAGAAACTTGACCCATTAACATACTATTATCTTCATCAGAAATGCATGGGTGAATGTAAGATAGGAAGTACGATAAAGCTTCAAAAGAAGGGTGAACAGACATGTAAACTGTTTTTTAAAAGAGTTTATAAGAATAGAGCCAATTTGATCTTGATCATTAGTCCAATTATTGGTATCGTCTTTGATTCGTAAAATTTAGTTTTTCTTTCACTTGATAGTAGCTTGCATTTGGAAAAATTTATTATTTTTATCACCTAACTGTAACCATTTAGTTTTGGTTCTCTGAGCCCAAAACAATTCTTCCTCACAAAACAAAAACTCAAGTTGGTTGATTAAATGAAACTCTAGTGTTTGGTTAGGGTAAGAAGAAGTACCTGCAAAAGTACTCTAAATATCTTGAATCTAAGAATGTAAATCTCTCATTCGATGGAACATATTACTAAAGAGTAAAGACATAAAAATTCCAATTTCTTGCTAAGGCCTGAAAAGCATTAACATTGGAAAGAAAATTTTCTGTGGCACTTCCAGCTACAGGAGAGAGCCAAGTTGTGTTAACAATGTTTGAAAAATTCTGATGGTTAAGTTACATAGCTTCCAATTTAAAAGCCCTACGTTTCGGCATATTAGGATTAAAAGAAAGAAATATCGGACCATGATCTAAACTAGTAACTGGTAAATTATTAAGAGTCATATAAGGAAACAAAGATATCGGACCATGATCTAAACCAGTAAAGATCATGTCCAACATGAGCCGCGATAGAATCCGGAACTTGTCTTAGAAACGTGCGTGCATATCCTTTCCCAATCAAGTAGTCATTTTAGTAAGCGTTTGAACCTCATTGCAAACACGCTTTGTGGTCTAGAGCCACTTAACTTGGGTAAATGAAGTCCACCATGATCCTTCCTGACTTGAGTTCGCCACGTGACCACATTTGTAAGCTGCATGTTCAGTTATTCGGAAACTACCAAACTGACAAGGTAGTGGAGTGCAATGACATTGTTTTGTGAGAAGCCTTGCGCCATAAGGCGAGATTACCATCTCTTTTTCTCATCACGCTTTCTAACGAAGACCTATTAGTCAACAGGTTTTATGTTAGGAGGTGTTGGCATCACTAGCTCAAAAGACCTTCCTCTTCGTTAGAGAATCCAAATTAACCTAGATCACATCTTTTCATGTAGGCCAATTTTCTCTACGTTGGCATTTATTCATCAATGGTTCAATATCATCGGACTTATCAAACTCATGCTCAATGAAATGCACAAATACTTCATCAATCATGATGAAGTTTCTATCCCATGTCTCATATACACTAGTGTAATTTTCATAAAACTCTATATTCACAAGAGTATGTTCTGACGTTGAGGCATTCCCCAACGATAACCATAACCCGAAAGATTCTCATGAGATGGATTTTGAGTGTCGATGATCAAAGGATTGGGTTGTGTCAAAGTATCATTCGAACCCACGGGCCTCCCACGCATTCTAGCTGGGGTCATGGCCTGCAACGAAAGAGTGCCACTCTCTATGGCGTTGGTGACATGCCTACCTCTGTGTAGGGTGGAGCTACGTCCTTTAGTAGCACTATGCCAAAAAATGAATCAGACGACAGTTTACTGTCGTCTGATAGTGAAAATTGTTGTTGTTAATACTCCTGCCATCTGATGCATGTATCAGACGACATCGCAAAACTGTAGTTTGAATCCAATTTGGACAAGCGCTAGCATTAATATGCATGTTGTCTGAATACCAAAAAGGATGACATACAACTGTGTAGAGTCCGTTGAGCAAGTCATATTAAGTCGGCAGCAATCTCATAGAAAGTAACTTTTGAAGCAAAGTTTGACAAGATCAGTTGTGTAGAAACTGTTGTCCCTTCAAATGTTCTACATCATTTTTTTTAGATAACGCTGTTGTGTGAATTGAAGCAAAACAACAGAAGTTTGTAGAAAGCATTGTGTGTTTGGGTTTGATACTAAGAACATGGTACTTATTGTTGTGTTTTTTTTCGTTGGGCAATTGAAAGTGTTTGAAAAGTATTGTAGTTAAATTGTTCATACACTATGCCAACAAACCCATCAGACGACAGACTTTGACCGTCGTCTGATATGAAGAAAAACTGTCGTCTATTAAGCTGATATATGATTGACGTTCAGACGACGGTCAATGCCCGACGTCAGAAGGTGACTCAGACGACAGTCACCAAAAATATATCTGTCGTCTAAATGTTGCCAGATATGCACAAAATGGTAGTATATGCGGTTAAATATGATATAGAACAACAGTCAAATGTTGTTGTTGTTTAACTTTAGAAATAGACTTTAATAATTTTCTATTGTCTTAAAAAATATGAGACAACAATAAAGTGTCGACTAAATGTGTAGAATTTAGAAGTTTATTTTCAAAATCTGTTGTGTGAACTTCATTGTCACAACATTTTCTTTCATTTATCTATTGTGTCTCTTATTCTAAAAGGACTTTTAATTGTCCTCTGATTGTGTGGATGCTTGAAATCTCTTTGTTATTTCTAATGTGTGTACTCCTTTCAAACCACAGTTGTTGATAACATTCTATTGTTTGATATTGTTTAAAAAGACATTTATATGTCGTCTAAATATGGAGATAGTTGATGTTTCATTGTTACGTCTGTTGTGAGAAAGTACCATATAGAACAATATTCTGTCGTGGGAATGAGACTAAGACTATAGAATTTTATTTTTGTCTGTTGAATCTTCTTGTTTCAGACAACAGTATTTTGCTTGAATTCTGTTGTTGGATGTTCAATTGGTCCACATTTTTATATTGTGTGATTTGGTTTAAAACCACATAATTTGGCTTCAATGTGCCATACCAAAACCTGGAAATATACATAAACCACAATATATACCAATACCATTCATTTAGAAACTGGTACCATATATTCATCAAATATCTGGAAATCACTAACAACATATCCACTGCAAATCATGTACTACCATTTCCATATTCCACCAATGTACATCAATTGTTGAAAATAATCAACAGATTAAAATCCATCGAGGCTAAAAGTGACTAATCCGCTTCTAAGGTTAAAATGATCGATAATAGCAAAAGCCGATCATTTAGTTAGGCAAAAAACCCTCCAATATCTAGCTATATAGGCATGTTGATGTTAATATGCACAAAAACAGACCCTAACTATTCATGTATGACAAACCTCCTAGCACACTACATATCTGGAAACATGATAACATGCTTCGCCATTCTGCCCAAACTTAATCAATGTCCTTTTCTGTGTAAATAAGATTTGTCCTTCTTTCCCACTGCAAAAAAAAAAAACAAAAAAACAAAAAAAAATCAAAGCACTATCATATATCCCAATGATGAAAAAGTCATACTGAAACTATGAAATACAATCTGTTATGGTATCAAAAACACATACTTTAGCTGCAAACTCCAAATTCTTATCTTCCACTATCTCTTTCATGTAGCGCATGATCTAATACCCACAAGTCTTACTATCTTTCTGCTCCAGAATACCCTGGAAAAAAAAAAATACACCATATCATATCAGAAACACTTAAGAGTATAAAACCTTAGGTGATAAGACCCAAAAAGGCAATTAACTTACAGCAAGATTTTTCCATTGAATGGTTTTCCTCCCTTTCTTATTTTTGTGCGCATTGTAGAATTTAATGGAGCTTGTAAATCAATAGCAGACCATCAACATATATAATGCACAAACAACTCCTAGTTATCGACTTACACTGTGAAAAATCAGTTAACTTACTTGTCCAGAATTGTTTTCCATTCACCAGCGATGAGTCGCCTCTTTAACGGATCCATGAAGTGAATGGTTTCTTCATCTGGATTCACAGCAGACAACGCCCAATGACCACTATATGCCATAAACAAAACTCATTATAAGTTTAAACTAGTTTATATAAAGTATTCACCAAAACGTAATATAACACAACATACTGCATAGTAATTCAGTTTACACACCCTGAATTATATGGGACCAAATAAATCTGCCCAGACTTCCCATTTATGAACCAATTTGATACTAAGCGAGCTCGTTCAGTTGGATTTCCACAGCCAGTTGCACCCGTGTGAGCAGGGTCGACAAAGGCGACCATGTCATTCATCTTAGCCTTCTTCAACACACCTTGAAGGTAGCTACATCGACATTTCACAACATTTCAACTGATTTCACAAATGAAAAATCACAAAACCTGACAAATAATAGGTAACTTTAATGTGTTGCATTACCTCATGTAAAAAATAATGCAGCTGTCTAAAATTTCCAACAAGTGTGTCATAGCATAGATGTCCTTTCTAAAGACAAAGGCTTTATGTGGATGACCAAAAAGTTCTGGTCCAAAAGTGGCGTGGATGGTTGCCCCATTCAGCAATCCAATGTTTGCCCAAATGCAAGTCTTATTACACCTTTTAAAGGTGCAGGGAGATTCGATGGCAGGATTTGCAAGTCTTACTTATCATCAAACATATCTTTCTGTGGCCTATTAGGAATTTTAAGCTTTGGTTTTTTCTAATGTTGTAAAAAATAAGTTAGATTATATTCCATAATCACATATGCAGAAGTAAACACAAAGAAATTGAGTTACCTTCCCACCAGGTGCAGGGGTAATAACAAGGTTCCTCGGCCAAGCGACACAAGTCCCAATGGCATCCTTGACCTTCACTATCTCATCTTTTATGGGAAATGACAGCAAAGCTTCAAGAACAACAGTTTCTGTGATAGAGAGACGCAAATTCTCCTCTCCAAGTGGAACACCATGGATTGTTTGCTGTTTGGTCTCAAGGTCGACACTGATGACAGTTCCAATAGCCACAATGTTTTCCACCTTGTCAATGGCTAGTTTATACTTGGTCTCACCTAATTGTTCCTATACATGAAACAAATTAAATCTATACAGTTCTATATCCAAAAATCCATATCAGCATACCTACAAAGTTCAAGTACTTTATTTAGGCAAGCACGATATTTACCTCTTCACCATGTACTGGTGCCTCTAGTGTAGTGACATCTTTTATAACCTCCTCTTCCAATATCGGGTTTAACCGTACCCTCTCATCATTGGGCTGCACAATTTCCTCTTCAACCTCGATGCTCACTTCATCTCTTAAAATCAACTTCTTCTTCACACCCTTTACATCAGCTTCAATATTATCATGTGCAGCCTTCTCCCTTTGGCAAGAACAACTCCCTTGTCCTGAACCAAGCTCATTAACTGCTGTGATAGGTTTGGGGGACTCAACAGGCAGCTCCTTCCCATCGACCTTCGCTTCTAGCTTCGCAATCTTCTCAGTCCAATAAGCTCTCTCCTCAGTAAGATTTCTATCTCTCTCCTCCTCCCATGCAGTTCTTTCCTTAGCTAACAAAACTTCCTTCTCCTCCTCTAGTATCTTCTTCAGCAATAACCTAGTCCTATGTTCAAAAGTCATCTTTTGCTGTTTTGGCAAGTTGAAATATAAATCCAGGCTTGACATTGCCACCAACACCTCTATGCTCCGGATTCCCCAATGCAAGAATGAGTACATCATCATACCCAGCTGTGGCAATTTCCCCTTCAGCCTCCCTTTTCCTTAAATGTTCTTGATTCAAAATATCCGCATTAAATGTTGCAATAGCATTACATGCATGCATATATATAAATATGAACTTGATGTCCTACATACTTACAATTTTTTTCGGCTTTCTTCTCTACCTCAGGCTGTTTGAAATTGTCATTCCTATCTTGCCGAGCCTTGATCCACATTGTAGCTCTATCAAGTTCTTCTAAAGGGACACTTTCAGACTTTGACAAATGAAAACACAATGAATTAGTTAATATTCTGTACATATGTAACCTATATTTAGTTGACTCATCTAATTATAAAACTAACCAGTTCTTCCAGTAAATTTACATAACCTTTGCGTGACATACGATGAAGATATTTATTTTCCTTTCGCTTTGCAATTTGGGCTTCACGTATTTCCTGCAAACCATAACATAAGTAAATTAGAAACTGCAATGAATATTCATAGAGAGAGCACCTTCTCAAACCAAAAAACACAACAAATTTTATCAAATCAGTAACCTGGAAGGTAGCTGAATGCCTACCAGCAACAAACTGGTGCCAAGTATCCTTTGTTATGCTTCGGTAATCATCCGGAGGATTTTCTAACAGTTTTGGTTCATCCATATGAGGGATGATGTACATGTTTGTTAACTTGCTCTTGAACTCTCTCCATTTAGTTGCAGCAGATGAAATCACCATTTTTTAAAGCTCTTTAGGCACCACAAATGCATCCTACATACATGTAGAATAAACTAAGCTACTGTAATGCAAAGCTAATTAACATGTAGAATATATATAAACTAATCAAGCTGAAATATGGTTAGTAAGTACTGTTATAGATTCCCATATCTTTTCCTTTTCATCTGGATCCACTTCTCTCCAATCATTTATTGAGATAGGGATCTTTGTACGTGCCAACACCCCAATGTAAGACTGCATTTCTTTTACAGCCTTACCAATAGGTTCTCCTTGTTCATTTAACTTCACAGTGAGCCTCTTTCCTTGGATAAGCCTGTTGGTAATGCGGCTCATGGTAACCATTCCTCGCTTCAGCAACTTCAATCCACCAGTTCTGTTTTCATCATCATCCTCCTTAGACTTCTTGGTCTTACTACAAACAGACTTGTTCGTTGACTTGGTTGATTACACAGCTTTGTTGGACTTAGCAGTTATAGTCATGGTAGTCCGAGACTTCTTGGGGAGGCAGCCTTTTTGGTAGTCCGACACTTCTTGGGAGAGGCAGCTGTTAATGTAGTCTTAGACTTCTTGGGGGAGGCTGCTTTTTTGGTAGTTTTAGATATGGGATTGGCAGCCTTTTTGGTTGATGTCTCAGCCCCTTCAATTGCAGGAATTGGTGTCGCTGGTTTTGTCCTCGATCGTTTCATTGCCACAGCCTTAATCCTTAGAGCTATGGCTCTTGCAGAACTTGATGATCCAGTAGAGGAAGACATCATCTGAAACACATAACCCAAATGCATGTTGTTAGCTACATGCATGTTAATGCTATCATGATAAGAAGCAGTTAATAGTTAAACAGAATATCAATAAAAAATAACTAAAGCAATAGTGTAACAAGAAACAAATGGATGAAAGTGGTCTGTGTATATTATTCTTAAACTTGTAGGCTACTTAACAAAGCAAGAAATCAAAACAAAGAAAAGCAGCCTATACTAATATCAGCCTATATAATTAAACACGTCGACCATTCTCATTCTCAACCCATATTCCTTCATCGCCATCTCGAATATAGGAGCTAGGCAGATCACCAACTACATCATCAAAGGTCTCAATCGATGGCATTGTAGGAATGAATGGGTGTTGTTCCAGTTCAATATCTTCCAGCTCTTCATTATTACACCCTCCTTAGTAGTCTCTTTCCGGGCACCGTACTACTACTGACCATTGATCATCAAGGGGTTCTTGTATGTAGAAAATCTGTTTCACATGGATAGCTAAGACAAACGGAACATTTAAATGCCTTATCCTATCAAGTTTAACCAAAGTAAACCCAAGTTCGTCTACTTTAACCCCGCTAGCTGACTCCACCCAATCACACATGAAGACGGGTATCCTAAACTTATAGTAATCCACCTCCCAAATTTGTTGTATCCTACCGTAAAAGTCCATATCATTAGTTTTAGGGTTTTTATCCCTTGCACTAGCAAGTTGCATTGTATCAGCAACAAAAAAAACCCCGCTATTTTGAATTGATCGCACTTTGTCCCGTTTTGAAGTGTTAAAATCAACCCCATTCACATAGTAACCACCAAATGTAGGGACCTCCTTTTTTTCTTGCATTTGTTGCAATTTCGAAACATCGATCACTTTACTGCATATTGCTTTGAAGAATAGGCAGAACCGAATAATTGCGTACCTAACTGGTTTCTCCAAAACTGAACGTAATGCAACAGGGAGAAGAAGTTGCATTATAGTGTGACAATCATGTGATTTAAGACCAGCAAGTCGTAAATCTTCCATTGACACCAGATTTCGTACACTGGATGAAAACCGAACTGGAACGGTTATATTGAAAAAGGAACTGCAAACAATCTTTCTCTCATCTAGGAACAAGTTCCAACTGCCCAAAGGCAACTTGTCCCTTTTTGCAGCAGTTGTAGGCTTCAAATCAGTTCGTATACCCATTTCGACCATGTCTAAACGAGCAGCAGCCTCATCCTTAGTCAACCCGGGAATGTTCAACAGCTTACCAAGAATAGCATCACAACAATTCTTCTCAATGTGCATCACATCAAGATTATGTCTTACCGGAAGATGTTCCTAGTAATCAAGTTCGAAGAAAACAGACCTTTTTTCCAGCAAGGTCTATTTTCATCTTCAAGAGCCTTATAAGGGGGAGGAGGGTTTTTCTTGCCAAATGGTCGATTCAGTCCTTGAACTCTGGTCAACACCTCCTCTCTAGTTAATGGTGAAGGAGCTTCACCCTCCTCTATGGTGTTGTCGAAAGTAGCAGCTTGCTTTCTATAAGGATGATGTCGTGGCAGCCATCGTCGATGCCTCATGAATGCCATTTTTTTAGAGTGCTTCAACCTATAAGGTCTTGTCTGATCAACACATATTGGACAAGCATTGTATCCTTTCACAATGCTTCTCGATAAATTGCCATACGCGGGAATATTGTTAATTGTCCATAATAGTATCGCCTTCAGTTTAAAATACTCTCCTTTTACAACATCATATACTCTCTTAATCTCATCCCACAACACTTTCAAATCATCCACTAATGGCTGTAGATAGATGTCGATGTCATTTCCGGGCTGTTTGGGTCCAGAAATTAACATAGTCAACATCATGTACTTCCTCTTCATGCATAACCATGGAGGAACCTCATCATTCCATCTTTCTTTTGATCATTGGCATGCTAAGTTAGCTCCTTAGCTGACACTATCGATTGGAACATCCGTTTGAACCTTGGTATCGGAAGGAAGTACCACAATACCTTCCCTGGAACCCCTTCTTTCTCAGATTTGTCCTTTCCTAGTTTCCACCTTGATTCACCACAAGTTGGACAAACTGGTGGCATTAGCATGTTGCAATCTATACAAGATGCAGTCATTTAGACAAGCATGAATCTTTTCATACCCCATCCCCAATGCGGAAAGTGTTCTTTTAGCCTCATAAGTAGACCCTGGTAAGTCATTTCCTTTGGGAAGCAAGAGGCCAATCATAATTAACATATCTGAATAGCACGCATCAGTCATGCCATGCTTTGCTTTCAGATTGAATGTTTGTATCAAACCATTCAACTTGGTTGTCTTGGTAGAAGTAGGATATAGAGGCTTATCTCCATCTTCTACAAACTGCATAAACTCATTCAAGTCTTCCGAAATCTCATTATCCTCACTACCCTTTAACCCTACATCATCCTCTTTTATGCCTAAATCAGGATTCATTTCGACTGTTTCAGAATCCCTTCTAAGAGCATGCAAGGTAGAAGTAGATGGTTCTGCATGCCACTTCCAATGCTTATAGCTAACATCAATACCGTTAAAAAATGTATGGTCCTTAATCAACCCTATACCACCAAAATCAGTGTTATGACACTTCAAGCAAGGGCAACATATTTTATTTATGTCCCTTGCATTATCCGATGCAAATTTCAGAAATTCTTCAAGTCCTAACTGAAACTGTAGCGATCTTCTATCAGCCTTCATCCATGACTTATCCATCTTATATAGACAAACAAATGTATCAATTAGAATATTAACATTATACCTAGCTAGGATCTTGCTACATAAACTAGCTCGTTCACACAAACATGTACATTTATGCACATCTGAAATCAAGCAATACAGTAAAGCAATTAGCTACTTCATATACCTTTATCACTTCATCAAGTGATATGATAACAGGGGCATTTAACATAGTATAAATCTTTCTAGCTTTACATCATCATACAATTCATACTTAATACCAGCCATGTAATAATTCCACATTGCTCATTTGTAGTCCAGCACATGAAAAATGGAAAAAAAATTACAAAACAAACTTGTAATGATCATGGAACTCACCAAAAATTGATTTAAGTCAAAGCCAATTCAAACACCACAACTTGTTTCCACCACTTCTAGACTTGCTTAATTCATGATGTCACTGATTTTTCAACTCTGCAAATCATAAGACAATGTCAATTTGTTTGATGTGTTAAGAGTTTCATTATGTATTCAGCATCAGATCAATAGCAAAAGTGAAAAACCATAACCACAATGTCCGTAATTTACATGTCCACATGGAAATGGCTACCATCAGATTTTGAGACAAAATACTTGCAGTTCACATGATTATGACAATCTAATACTTGTAGTTCATACAAAATACACAAACTCATAGTTGACTTTTCAAAACTTCGATAGGGAATAGTCGAACATTAAGAATTGTTTTGCTGTCCAACCGTTGGATGGTGAGCAATCCACATATTCAAAAAGGGCTCATGAAAAACTAATTTAACAGAAAATAGTCGAGAGCAGAACAAATGGAAAAGTTCGTTTAGAATCTGAAAATGGTGGCTTAGAGTATGAATTAGAAAACTGAGATGACTGGAACTAAATAATTGTAAGTTGGATTTCTCCTACCAAGTATTATTGCAATGACAAATCGTCCAACAATGTAACTCTAACTCTGCAATTAATATAACCAATCACGAGACAAGAAACAAACATAACTAAAGAGACAATATACAACATCTCCAACAGCATTCCATGATTATATTACCCAACAAAAGACAATCTACAATATCTGAAGCTACATTCCAATGCATTTGATAAGACAAAGTCAACAGTGAAGAAAAAAGACTGAAAATAAGATTAAATATGCACCTTGCTGAATGTCATGAATAACAAGTCTGGGATATTTAATTTATAAGCCTATCCAAAAAGCCCACATACAATCACAACTCCTTTGATTGGTTACAGTTAAATGTTGGCAAGAAAGAGACCAAATTCTATAACTTTAATTGGAGAAAGTGAAGGAGTAGTGAAGAAAAAGAGCAGAGCTTTACCTTCGGAATTCAACGATTGTCAATTCAGATTAGCAAATGCTTTCCAGTTAACCCAGGCCAGTATTGAAACATAAGTAACATTGTGCTATTTGTCATTCAACTTCAACAAAAACCCTAAAACTTATAACCTCGCATCCCCAATTCGATTAAAACCCAGAAGAAAAAAAAATTCAAGATTCAAAGGAAATTTCATTTTAAAGCCCGTAAATCCCCAATCCAACAAAAACCCTAAATACATAAAGAGTTACTGATTGAGACCCATGAAATTTGCATTGAGATTTGGATGATTTCGCAATTTAGGTTTGAAACATGCAAAGACTCAGATGTGGAATGAGGATTTCTTCGCCTGTCGAAGAGAGATGGGGAATGGACGGAGTATGAGGTTCTTCGATCTGGGTTCTCAGTTATGATTAGGGTGAGGACTTTCGATTTGGCAAGAAATTTGGATTTTCATTAGTTGGAATGGTTTCAGCTTTGAGAGCGTTGCGAGGGAAAAGTTTGCTCTCTAGCTTTAGGTTTTAGTTTTCAAAAATTTTTCGGGGAGAGAATCTCATTAAGTGTTCCAAACTAAATCCCTTCATGTTGTGCCAAAAAAAAAAGGACAAAAAATTCCAAAGCCAATTACTCATTTGACGAGACAACATATATCTGTCGTCTAAATACAAACCAAAAAAGAAGCTACGACCCAAAACGAAATCAATTTATCTCCTTTGAAGAGACAACAGATAACTGTTGTTTGAAAATAAACTTAATTCTCAAGACCAACTTTGTATTGTATGTTGCTATATTCAGACGACAGTTTTTACACTGTCTGTCGTTAAAATATATCAGACGACAGAAACCAACATGTTTGTCGTCTGAGCTCTGTCGTCTGATGAGATTATTGGCATAGTGATACAACAGTTTCTGAATTCTATTTTGTGATGTTCCATTGTTAGACAACAGTTTCTGAATTCTATTTTGTGATGTTCCATTGTTACTTGTTAGACAACAATTTCTATTTGGAATGAAATGGCATGAGAGAGGGTCACGAGACATATATTACTAAAACCAATTGACTAACACATTCGAAAACACATCCATTGATTGAACATTCAAAACCAATTCATTACGTCATCATCCCAACATCAACATACTAATCGTCTAATCCTACCTAAACATAAAGGCCAGAAACATATTGTACATGTCCACTTCCTTCTCTTCATCAACTTCCTCTATACAGTTCCTTCCTCTTCCTGCTCAGCAACAAGATATGCAGAGTAGAACTCAATACCAAACTAACCAATCATGCTAACAATAGCTCTAGCAACCTAGACTTCCATGATTTTTGCCATCACTTCACACATATGTCCCTGCACAACAATAGTGGATGACTGTACAAACTATAACAGGCCAAACTGGGAAGAAATCTAACCAAAAGCAAGACTCTAAAAATCATTTTACAACTGTTAGTTGCAGCCAACATTCTTGGTGAAGGGTTATTCCATTTTTCATTTTCCAAATCAATAACCAAAAGGCATTGTTTTAGATAAATTTATGGTTACACAAATTGAAAACAAAAAATGAAATGAAATTAAGATTGTAAAAAGCAAACCTTCAGGCAAAAAAGCATTCATTTTGGCGTAGGATGTCTGTGTCTAATCAAACACTTTTTACTTTTATTTTTTCATTGCAATGCCAATCTACATAACTGTTTAGTTAAATGTACTTCATGCTTCATGCTCAGGGTGCAGCTAAGAGAACTTCTGATGCTACACTTCTCCACTTCAAAGTTTAATTAACATAAACCAATCAACCAAAAGTCTAGCTTTTAATTTTACAAAGTTTAATGAATGCAGAATTGCAGAGAATGACAGCAAAGTGGTTCTAAACATAACTTAGAAGTTAAATGCAACTTTTCCTCCTCAAAGCAAGCCAATAGATCATTGGAAAAGAATATAATACACCTATAATAGTATGATTAGTTAATGATAGATAAAAGATAGAACATAATCAAAACTCATACCAAAATTAGCAATAAAACCTCAACTTTCTCAACTTCCCCCGAATCCCTTACTTCAATTCCAAACTCTATATGAATGCAGCCAATTTGAATCTCAACGTAGATACATGAGACCAAAATTGTAATGTAAAAGTTCAACCCATTATACCTCAAATTGAGGTTTCCACACCACAGGGGCAGCCCTTTTTGTTTGCCATCATTCAAAAAAGAACACACAATCTTCTACTTCTGCCAAAACCACCCAATTAACCAATTAGCAACAGAACTTTCATAAAATATGAACACCAAACAAAGAGAACCAGACACAATGAATGAGAAAGCCAGAGAAGAATCCATTATAAATTAAGCAGAAACAAGAAGAACCCAGTAAAGTTTAAGCAAAAAGAAGAAGAACCCATTAAAGGTTTAGCAAAAAGAAGAAGAAGAAGCCAGAAGTTTGATTTGAGTGATGAGAAAGAAGGAGAAAGTAGTGATTGAAACTTGCCTTCCAAGAAGGAATTGTTGCTAGTCTGTATACTATAGATATGAGAGAAAGCCGTAGACCATCCAGTGAAACAACATCAAATTGTAGGGATATCAGTGAAGTCTGGAATTAATAAAGGTGGGCTATAGGAAGGTGGGATGGAGTTTGTAAGATAACTAAATCTACACATACACCTCCACGTCGTCACAGTCAGGAATCTCCACACAATGTGTGATGTGTGTATGTACATATACATATACTTACACATATACATACAAAAGCTGCATAGATGAATGAAAAGAAAAGTAAAAAAGAAACAACATGCAAGAGATCATAGAAAGTGTAGTTTACTGCACAATGGATTGATGAGAACTTTGAAAACTTAGATATTAGAGTTATAATTGAAGAGTATTTAGAGAAATGGCTAAATTACAATATGTATACAAACACAATAATTATGACTAAATTCAATGTCTAGTGCATAACCCCATGAGAAAAGATCTGGTTATACGTATCCAATAAAACCCAATATAGTAGCAATATGGTATGAGATGATTATATGCATGAACAAATTGGTTCTAGGGTAGGCTTAGCCAGGAATTTAGTACCATTCTTCAGTAGGAAAACAACTATTAAGCTTTTAAAAGGTTTAGCAATCTCGCATCAGAGGAACTATAAAATTATTAAACACATCCAGCAGTAATTGCTGAGTTTTTCTACCAAGTTCAAGGACAGGAGCACAGAAAACCACCAGATTGTGCTTCATGTGGAAATCCTATCAAACTCAAGTGCAACCAACTAAACCAATTTTTGGTTTCTAGAACCCAAGTTTTTAAACAATCAATTAAGCTGGCATTACTCTATTACCACCAAATAGGCTGATGCCATATTTTAACAATTTTTTATCAACAGAAAACCAACCTGCAATCCAACAGAATCCAATGAACATTTCAACTGCCCAATATCAACATTGAGCCAATTAAAATCTGCAGACACAAAAACAGAATTCATAAGAAACAAAAACATTATCCCATTATGTGTCATTTACAAGTCAATGTGCAGTAGCATGCCAGACCAAGATAGTACCCTCACCTTCCTCATGGGTTCGAACTAGACCCTCAAATTTCATCAGAAACCTTAGCATTCTCGACCTCCATGGAGCTAAGATCCTGCTCAAAACATCCCATATATGCTTCTAAAAATTGAACCAGTCACATTAACCAGCAAGTAAAAGCACCAAATATCACAAACCCACAACTGTCTAGTAAAGCAAAAACTAATCTGCTTGTAGTGAACTTACCAAAATCTTAATCCCCTAATAGACCAACGTCTGAGCAATCAGATACTACCTATTTACATGCACAATGAGAGAAAAATGTAATGAAAATTTCGAAATTCAACCAAAAGAGTGGGGGTAAATTCAAAATTACCCGAAGAAATACAGCGCTGTCGTTAAGTAAATCATGAGAATCTGCAGTAGATGATTCAGAATCATCGTCCCAGCCACATCGCTCGAGAATCTCTTCTAGGTCAAGCACTCGTCTTCAAATTTTGGAAAGAGGAAAAGCATTAAATTGATTGAGATAATGAAATGAGAATGTGAGGCTGAAATAGAGAGAGGGAGGGAGATTGAGACCTGTGAAAGGTGGTGAGGTCAGGAGGGGCTGATGAAGAAGGAATTGGGTCTTCCATTTCTTCTGTCACTAGAAACTAGCCCTCCCAAATTGAGGTTTTGAAATGGCGCTGATTCGAGGAGCTTGTGAACTTGCTGGTACAGTGGAGATTCCAGTCGAAGAACTTGGAATCCTGGTGTTGCTTGTGAAGAAGAAGAAGAAGAAGAAGAAGAAGAAGAGAGAGAGAGAGAGAGAGAGAGAGAGAGAGAGAGAGGGAGAGAGAGAAATGGATGCCGAAACCCTAACCTTAGCCATGCCGAAGCTCTGCAATCGGAACCGTAATTTGCTCGATCAAAGTCACTTTTCTTCTCTCTCGGCTCAAACTGTCGTCCGCCATTCGCTCGACCACCGCGACGCTGCCACGGTACGGTAACTCGCTCAACTCACTTTCTCTGATTTTCGATCTGTTTCTGTAATTGATGACCAGAGTTGATTTTTTTGTGATTCAGGAGAAGGAGAAGGTGCTAAGGAGAGAGATCGGAGATCTAAAAACGGAGGTTGTGAGGGAGTATCTGAGGAGCAAGAGGATCAGGCTCTGTGGATTGATGGAGCTCTTTCTTTATGTTGTGATGCTCTTCATTCTTTGCTGTTTCTTGTTCACTATCAATAAATGGGTGGTTTCTTGAAGGTCCAGCATTTATGCATTTATGTGTGTATGAGAGAGAGAAGAGAGAGAGGTTGAATCTAAACGTCTATTTTTTCTTTGGGTCTTTTCCCGTATACTTGAAAAGCGCTTGTATTTTTCCCAATTGCCCAAAACTCTTGTATAACACTGTTATTGATAGAAAAACACTGACAGGGATGGTTTAAACAAATAAATGCCTCTTGTATCCTATGTTGACCTTTAGATTTTTCTACAGTTCTATTCAACAGAAAGGGACAGAAAAAAAAACGTCCAAACAAAAACAAGACTAGCCTTCAACATGCCACATTTCGCCTAATGACTCCTTGTCTAAGCGGCTACTCACTGGGCGGAATCACTGCTGCTTGTCCTAATTTTTCTGTTTTAAAACTGCTTCTTTCATATGAACAGTAAAGTTTTTAGATCCTTAGATTTTCATGGGATGCATGCATTCAAATAGTAAACTATGAATGACAAAGATGATTACAAAATGTAATGATAATGACATCTATACTTGAACGTAATGCTGAATTTATAAGTTAAAGAAGTGGGTGGACATCCATCTGATTTTATTCAAATATACATACAGACTTTAAACAATCAGAGCCTCATTCTCAGGTAAACAGCAAAAGCAAAAGCTGTTTAGCTATCCATAAGAATGGGAACAGTTACTTACTTGTACTGAAGATACACTACTTCACTCTTTTACAGGAAGGGAAGCACACTGCTATTCTAAAATATTTCTCTTATTTTTCTGATCTAAACTTCTAATCTGATGTTCTGATGAACTTTCTGCCTTTCAATGTCTAACAACTGAAACTAAAACTCCTTATATAGGGAGTTTACACACTTGAAATGTACAGAACAACTCCGTGACTCCTGCTTTTCTGAGTGCTCCTGCTGGTGGAGGTCGGACAGGGAAAAGCAAAAGTGGTTGAGTGAAATGTTTTTTACTTTCTTTTTGAAAAGCAAAAGTGCCTTTTGGAAAGGAAACAGTTGCTTTTTGTCTTGGTGCTTTCTTCTTTTCACCCGTGGTTTCACTCGTGATGCTACATGTTTTCGTCTGTTTCTGAGTGGTGACCAAAGACAAAGGAGTTGTTGTCTATCTGGGCCATGCGAATAGTTGTAGCGTTATCTTCAACGTCAGTGTCGACATACATCTTGTAATGGTTGTCATTTTCAAGTCGTTCCACCCACTGCATGCATGCCATTGTTGAATCTATCTCTTTTCTGGTTAGAGATAGGAATAGGTCACTGCTGACTATGTCAGGATGATCGTAAGCAGTGATAATAGTTTTCTCTCCTGCTGCCAGGAAGGTATTGCTGATATCCTCAGAGATGATCTTCTTGATATATTCCAGGGCCATGGCCTTCATCCAAGGGATGCTTGAGTTTGGTTGACCATTGTACCCAACGCAGGCAGGTTGCAGATATTTTCTCTGAATGATTCTCACATAGTGGTAGGGAGAAATGTATTCAACCTCGTCGTTTGCCTTTCGGATCCATTCTGGAGAGGTGGATCTAAACTTCAGTCGAAGCACACAATCATTTTTCCGGATATTTTTGACTGTATTGACAATGATGGGCGGCAAACCTTTCAGATCATCATTAGATTTAGTCCACAAATTATGGACAAAACCATTTTCAACAAGCCAAAGCTTGTGTTCCTGGAGGTGTTCACTCTGAACATTTACCAGGTATCTTCCAACATATGGTCCTGAGACAATGAAGAGAGTTGGAGGAACCAGGTCTTCTGAATTGTGTCTTCCTATCAGACTGTGGAATTCATGCCAGTCCGATTCATTGAGTGCCATGACAGGAACCCTAGCACTTTCTGGATTTTCAAGGAAGTTAATTTTTTCTTTCTTTACAGCACTCTGCTGTATATGAGATTCTTCAAACTGTGGCCTGCCATTCTCATAGAGTTCCTCAGCAAGTGCAAAGAGGGTTGGGAACATTAAACCACTGTTTCTTTCCTGAAAAGCAAAAAGGAGGTTATCCAGAATTGCTTTATGGTGGTAGGCAAGTCTCCTGCCAGTTCTGAACACAGGAGTGTTAAATGTTTGAAGTTCATAATTATAAACATTCATTACTCCACTTGGAGTAGGTTTGCTTTTTGGCAAAGCAACAGCCTTCAACGGTCTTGATGAGCCTTTACTGTCTGCCGTTTGAGACGGGGTAGCCAATCCTTTACCCTGGGATTGATCAGTTGGGGCTAGTCCTTTTGGACTTAGCAGAAATCTTTTGAGGATCTTATCTTCTATTTCTGAGGGATCTTCTTCATGTTCTTTCCCAGATCTTCTGCTTCTGGGGTTACGACCTTCGTCGTCTTCTTGCCGGTTGAACATAGCTAGTTCTCTGGTCAAGGCATCTGGAAGATAATTCTTGTTACCTGCAATTAATTCAACAGTATAATCATATTGGTTAAGAAATAATTGCCAGTTAGCTAATCTTCCTCTATCAGCAGCTTTATCAAGTTTAAAATTTTTGAAATTCTTTACTCTAGCACAATCGGTGCGGACAGTAAAGGGTTTCCAAGAAAAGCTGGAGAATTTAAAATTGTTTTCTTGACAGCCAAAATTTCTTTTTCCCCTGTGGGATAATTCAGTTCTGTAGGGCTGAACTTGCCACTACAAAATTTGCAGATTTTTTCAATGTTAGTTCCGGGCGTTTTTGCCAGGACTACACCGGACCAGTAATTATCACTCACATCTGTCTGGAGGATAATTTCATCATTCTTTTCTGGTTGTTGAAGAGGAGGGAGGTTTTTGCAGAGATTTTTTATCTACTTCACGATCTTTTCATCATCTTCTGTAAAGTTCCATGTTCTTTTGGAACTTGTCTTCGGAGATAACATTGCTGTTAAACCCGAGATTTTGGGGATGAAATCTCTCCCATAATTTATGACGTCTTGGGAGATAACATTGCTGTTAATCCTGAGATTTTAGGGATGAAATCTCTCCCATAATTTATGACACCAAGGAATCTCTCTAGACTCTTAGCATCAGGAATTCTATCTGGAAACTTCCAGATCTTTTCAAGAATGTGTGGTTGGAGCTTTATGACTCCATTTTTGATGTTTATCCCTAGGAAATCAACTTCATCAAGGATAAAGAAGATTTTCTTCTCGCCTAGGATAATTCCATGCTGAACTATCAGCTTTACTACCTCATGGAGGGGTTTCATGTGTTCTTCTCTGTTTTTGGAGAAGACTAGGATGTCATCAATGTAGACGGCGCAGAACTCCGCCACATGCTTGAAGATGTAGTCCATCTTTCTTTGGAAGATTGAGGGAGCTTGCTTCAGACCAAAAGGCATTACCAGCCACTCGTAATGACCTTGTGGTGTTCCAAATGCAGTGAGAGGCACACTCTCAGGATGCATCTTGACTTTCCAAAAACCCGACTTTGCATCGAATTTTGAAAAGACCTTGGCTCCTCTGAGCTGGTTGATCAATACTCTTACTTGAGCAATTTGATAGCCGTCTTTGACAGTCTTCTTATTGACGTCTCTATAGTCAATAACCATTCTAGCTTTTCCTCTGAGGTTTTCTGCATGATTTCTCACGTAGAACGCTGGAGCATGATGAGGGCTAGTGGAAGGTTGAATTAATCTCTTGTTCAGGAGATCTTCAATATCTTTTCTGAATTCTTTTTGATCTTCCTCTTTGTACTAAGGAATGGCTTTGACATGGCAGATGGCATTCATGTCATGCAATCTCAATTCACAGACCACTGGGTCTTTTTCCCAGAATTTCTGAGGGTCTACATCGATATTCTGTTTGAGTAGTTTCTTGATTTTTTCAAGAGTGGGAATTTTCTGAGACTCAAGCTTGTTCTAAAAGTGCTTGAGGTTATGCTCATGGATGAAACTAGCTTTTTCTTCTTCACTAGTTTCTTCTTCTTCTTCTTCAGAAGATTCTTCAACAAGTAATTCTTCTTGTTGCTTGATTTGGAGTATGGGTTCGAATTTTGGTTTGTAGGGGGTAAGATCACCACTATTCCAATGCGATCTCTGATATTGAGCAGTAAAACCAGGACATACTACACTTTTTGCTTGTGTAAGTCGGTCTGCCCAGAACACCCGTTCTCCTTTCCTGAAGCCTATCGCTTCTTCATCCTGAATGAATCTCTGTTGGAGAATAAAATCATTTCCCAACAGCAAATCTGCTCCTTGGCCTTCAGATTGCCAAACATTATGGATGATAAATGTTCCTCCACCAATGGTGATATGAACATTTTTTGCTACTTTGCTCATGGTGAGATAGCTTCCATCAAATGTGACACCAGTAGCAGTTCTTTTCTTGTCTTCTTTCCAGAGTTCATCTGGAATTGCAAATCTTTTTGCAACAGTAAATCCCGATCCATTATCTACAAAGGCATGTAGATGTTATATTTTGTGATCAGGGAATTTGAGTCCAATCTCTATGTAGTTGCTGTATCTACTTGTAGAGACTACTTTCGATTGATGAAGCTCATTTTCCTGAGCTTGTTCCTTTGGGATGAATGGTTTACATTATTCTGGAACATTTTCCTGAGTGGGTGATTTATCAAAACTAGAAGGTTTTGTATCATCCCAGTCTGTAGGAATTATCTCTTTGAAGTCCGGATCATTGAACCATGACGGAGGGTCATATCTGACTTTATAATCAAACTTGCCAGATGGTTGGCCAAGTAGATCCCATACTTCATTATCTTCTTGCTGTTCTAAGAGATGAACAGTTTCTGGTGGTTTCACCAGTTCTTCATTTTCTGGTATTTCAACCAGTTCAATATCTTCATCATCGATTTTTTCTTCACCGATGATTTCTTCCTTTTTCGAGGAAGATGGTTCCATGGTTCCCTGGAACAGAGTTTCAACTTCTTTTGCCTTTTGCTCAGCGAAGTACTCTTCATATTCTTGCTCAACCAACTGGCTGAGAAGACCATTCTTGGTTTTTCTTCTTGCTTCAGCTATGAAGCATTCTTTGTGATAAGTCTTCTTTGACTCTTCACAGAACATAGGGAGACCATTCTTTTCGTGACATAAGCAGTAGTCACAAACGAATGTACCAGGGTTCACTTGATAAGAAGACATGAAAGATTCTGTCTTGCTTTCTTCCCAGTTTTTTATTTTTAAGATATTCATCTGTCTGGATTCGAAGTACTCTACTTCAGAATCTGTCTCAGAGTCAGATGATTCTTCTGTTTCTTCTGACCAGGCAGAGTATACTGACCTGTTATCTTCTTCATCGTCAGAATAGGCTATTTCGTAGCCTTTCATGTTTGTTGTTTCTACTATAGCTTCATATTCTTCTAAGAGAGCTTTAGTAGATCTTTTACCCTTTTTCGGGCATTCATTGGCATAGTGCCCTTCAGCTTTACACAACCAACATCTGCAAGCTTTCTTGCTTGGTTGTTTATGAGTATTCTTCTTTTTCTTGAAGAATTTCTTTTTAGGATCTTCATCCTTCTGATTCTTGTAATTGGAACTTTTCTTGAATTTCCAATTTTTCCTTTGATTACTCTTTTTGAATTTTTTCGAGTAATATTTTTCTTTTCTTTTTCTGTGGAACTTGGATTCATGACATCCCCAGTTTGTGGGCATATCCAGTATTCCATAACAGAAATTTTAAACTCCTTTGAGTTGTTTCTTGGCCATCTTAGCTCTAAGATTGGCTTTGCATTGTTCTTTCAATAATTGCCTGATTCTGTCGGCAATTCCTCCAACTGAAAATCTTTCAATTGGGTTTTCAGCTATGCTTTCTCTCACAGCTGTTCTCTATGGTTCAGGGAGTTTCCTGTACAACAGGTTGACTAGATCAGTGTTTTCCAGCTCGCCAATTGTACAGTAATATTCTTGAAATTCATTCAAGTATTCTTCGAAATATCTAATGTCACAGATTTTGAGAGCATAGATATTCGATTTGGCCGTTTCTTTAGCCTTCTCGCTCAAATTTGAGAGATCTCCACAGAACTGATCGTACAGGAGTACTGCAAAATCATACGGAGATTTTGAAGTCTTGATTTCTTCAAGCCATTCTTTTCCTTTGGCTGTCTCTTTGAAAGAGAAGTAGTACTTCTTAGCAACTCCGGTGAGAGTGGTTTCAAAGTACATCTGAAGATCAGGAGCTTCAAATTTTCCAAGGGTAAGAGCAGAGGCCATCATCAGGCTGTCTACCCATTGGTCAAGAGTTTTTCTCTTGTCTAGAGCTTTATCCAGATCTAGCCAAATTCCGTAGTTAGAAATTGGTACTCTGGGTATCTTGTCCTTTGGGACAAATCTTTGAGAATTTCTTTCTCCATTTCTGCTCGTAGGGGCCTTCTGTATAGGGAGTTTGAGTTTTCACTTTTCTCGAATGATGGAAGTTTTGGAGCTCTCTCCTTCTTCCATTTCAATATCCTGGTAGGGAAGGAGTTTTCTTCCCTTTCCTGGATTGAATTTTTTCATTTCTTCGATTAGTTTTTCTAACCGTTCAGGATTTTCGCAATTCTCAGCTTCTTCATAAAGATCATAGAGCTTTTGTGCTCTAAGCATATTAACTGGTCTGTTAAGATCAGCTTCTAATTCTTCCTCTGTGATCGACTCTGATGGTTCTACAGAGTTTTTTGTACTACTGACACTAGCTTTTTCTCTAGTGCTGTAGCTTCTTCTGAGAAGATTTCCGTTTATCCTGATATTCTCAGGACTGACATCACTTTTTCTGTGATTGTCAAAATTTAGACTGATTTCTCCAGTCTTTCTACTTTCATAAATTTTAGCTTTTGCACTTTCTGCTGGTAGCTTCGGACCAGATAATTTCCATTCAATAGGAAAAGTTACTTCATTCCACGTAACCTTGTGAATCTGTTGTGAATGGTTCTTCTGACTGGTGAGGAATCTAGTAGTGAGACCAGGGATATTGGAAATCCGTGTCTTCGGCTCTACTGTAGTGCTCATCAGTTTGTAGTATATTCTGTATACTATCGCCAATTCTTGCATATCATTTTTCATTGATATGCCATCTGTCTTGACTCTTAGTCGGAGACAGTGGGCTGCATCCTTCAAGCTGGTTGAGAAGTTGGGGAAGCAGTTGAAATATGCCACTTGATTGCACAGAGATGCTTCGAGTGTTCCCAGCAGACTAGCTTGAAAGTCTGTCAGTCTGTTGTCTTGCAGGACACATAGGGCTGAACAGTTGATGCCTTCTCTTGCCAAAAGCTTTATGCCGACTTGGACTGCTCCAATGTGCATAAATTGATACTTCTTTGCTTGGGCTCTTGCAACTTCAGCTGGAGTGATCATCAAGAGATCTGTTTCTCTGGTTGTTGAGGGGGTTGTGAATTCAAGTACTTTGAAATGATGGCTGTCCATCAGGTCAAACGTTCCCCTTTTGTAGATCTGTTTGAAATCTAGCTTTGGAATTGAGGAGTTTTTTACCTCATGCTCGATTTCATTGTATTCAAATTCTTCAGCATTTAGGAGCTGTACTCCTTTCTTTTTCCCGAAGATGCTCATCATTTTGAGATCTCGAGTTTCTTTCGGATTTTCATACCGAATACTAGTAGAACTAGTTGATGGATCCAGAAAAATCATGTTTGGAACAGGACTCTTTTCTGGTTTTTCTAATGGTTTGAATCCATTAGCTTTCTTTTTTACTGTAGGCACTTTCTTGTCCTTCAGTATATTCTTCATAGAATCCAGCGTTTTTTGCTGTTCATTGATTTTTCTACTGACACTCGTCAACTTTTCTTCTTCCGTTTTTGGAAGTTCTTTGATATAATCCAGTTTGTTTTCCAATCTTTCCAATTGGTGGATTATAGTAGGTATTTTTTCTAGATGATTTTGACATCTAGTCAATTCTTGCTGCAGGATCTGATATTTTTCATCAGACTTTTGTAATAGAGAATTCAGTCTCTCTATTATCAAATCAGAAATTGTACCCATTTAGGGGGGTTCTCCCTTTGAGCTATTTTACAAGCTCTGATACCAGTGATATGCGGACCTAACCAATGCTCAAATAATCAAGAGGTTTTTGTTCCTCTTTCAGAGTTTCTGAGAGATTTTCTATCTCCTGTTCGATTTTATAGATTCTTGTTTGAATTCTGAAAATTATATTCCAGTAATCTGGAGTTTCCCTTTTAAGATTTTCTCTGAAATCTTTCAATTTTTTCAGTTTTTCTTTTTCTCTTTTCAATTCTTTGCTAGTAAGATGGCAGATAGCAATCAGTTCGAGTCTGTCTACAATCGAAATTATGAATAGTAAATTGTACTGTTTACCTTTCGAGTTAGAGGATGACTGTCAACTTCATATATATATATATATATTCAAAAAACTCTGATGGGCCCACCACGTTTCTAAAACAACACAGATAGTAAAAACAAACATACTTTATGCATATGCAGACTTTCAAAAAAGAGATAAAGGGTACTAATGGTAGGGATTTTTGAAAAGATGGGTAGGTAGGAAAGGAAATGAGAAAAGGTTGTGTAAGGAGGAACAAAAATAATACACTGGGGTGTATGAGAAGTATTCTCCCGGATTTGGGGTGTATGAGCATTAACCCTTTTTCTTTCCCAAAATAAAACAATTAGTTTTGTGAAAAGCCAGGAGTTTAAATTTTGGTCAAAAAATGGGCGGGCAAAGTCAAAAAAGGGAGTAAAAAAATTTGAGTTTTGGCCAAGTGTGAAACTCAGACAACATAAATTTCTAGCCATTGTCTGAAGTAGAGTTGCACAACAGATTAAAACATCAATAAATAATTGTTGTCAGAAGCCATTGTCTGAACGAGACTTGTACAACAGAATAAAGTAGCACTAAATAACTGTTGTCTGAGTAAAATCAGTCAGACAACATCAAAACTCAACTATTGTCTAAATACAAATTGCACAACAGTAAAGTATCAATAGATAACTGTTGTCTGTAGCCATTGTCTGAAAGAGAGTTACACAACATAATAAACAGCAAAAAACAACTATTGTCTTAATTGAATTGGTTAGACAACATCAAAATACCACAATTGTCTGAATAGTAATTACACAACAGTCAATATAATAACTGTTGTCTGAAATAACTCACTCAGACAACATCAAAATATAACCATTGTCTTAATGACAATTGAAGAACAGTAATGTAATAACTGTTGACTGAATCGAAAATTTGGACAACAGAATAATTCTTGCTGTCGTCTGATATAATCAGACGACAATTAAAAATTTCACTGTTGTTGGAAATGTGTAGTCTGATTCATTTTTTTGGCATAGTGTAGGGACATCCATTCTTGCAGGCATGTTTGCAGCAAATATGTGTGATCTCGTCACTTTAGCGGGGATCGAGATAAGACATAGTGGGGACAAACCACGACAATTCCTATCATTCCTGTTGAACATCTGTGTTCTTATCTCCCCCTAACGATGGGAAGACTGTCTCATCGAAGTGACTATCTGCAAATCTAGCGGTAAGGAGATCGCTTAGTAAGGGCATTAAGTGGCGGACAATTGTTGGAGTTTCAAATCCAACTTATTGGCCCATTCGTCTGTAAAGACCCATCATCAAGCACTGTGGCGGTGTAATTTGGCACATAAATGGCACACTCAAATATGTGTAAGTACGAGATACTGGTACACAGTCACTAGCTGTAACGCAAAGGTAGATTGAGTGGTGGTGGGTCAGAGACGAATTAGCATAGCTACATGAGATATTGCATTACCCCAAGTGGATATAAGGAGATTGGTGTGCACTAGCAATATCCGGGCTACCATCGTAGTCGTTTCCGCGAGTCCATTTGGGTGTGTTCATGGGAATATGATGTCCAACATTAGTCCTAATGCAATAACCATCGAAAGTCTTCAATAGGATGATATGGGGAGTGAGTCCGTTATCATATGATATGTGCTAGGAGTGTCATAAGCAGCATTACAAGTGGACAATGGCACAATACATGACCAACGTGTTTGTGTGTCAACCAATATCATGAGATATTTAAACGTTCGCAAGTTGATTGAATTAGTCCACAGAATCCCCACGGATTCTATGTAAAAACAGAATGAGTATGTTTATATCCTTTGCATAGGATGGTCTCAGTCCTAATTTCCTTAACGAACGGGCTTTGTAAAACCAACAAGAGGCCTTAGAAGCAACAAATGAGAATTTTGGTTGGACCTGAGCGTCTGAAACGCTATTTGAAGCAAAGTTAGGGATTGCAGCATCAACTGGGTGCTATCACCATGATGGATGCCATCCATGGCATCATGGATAGAGACTGTGCTAGACCTAAGCTGGTGTAGACGACAACGGCGCTAGAGGTAGCAGCGACGGTCACACTTAGTCCAGGAATCAACTTTTGATTCATGCTTCTGATCTCTCGAAAGAATGAATGTCCGTGTGAAGTCTTTAGTAGACGGATCATTATGACTAGGGTGTCTAAATCTAAGAGATCTTTTCTCGTAACTTTATTGGATTTAATAGCTCGAATAGTGACACAGAGTTCACTAGAGAGACACATAAATTTCTCTAAGATGCGCCTTTGTTCGCAATCATTAGAAGTATTGCAAAGGAACTCATTTCTGTCCTCTACATGTGCTCTAGCATGGAATCCATTAGCTTGAATGGCTCAATAGAGTTTGATTCGCCCTAGCAGCGTAGAGAGTTTCTGTGACAATAATCAAGGGGCAATTTGGTAAGCGGAATTTGTGCTATTCCATGTCCTTGAACAAAATGGAGTCATATGCTCTGAATAAAAAATGGAGTCACAAAGTAATATGCTCTGAATAAAAAATGGAGTCATAATGAAAAGAACTCGAAATTTTATTTATAAGCCAACGGAGTACATCATTGTTTCTTAACCATTAAGAGAATCTATTTCAAATGCTAGCTAATGCAAAACAAAGGTATTCATTTGACTTCTTTTGGTAACTCCAAAATAAATATGACCAGGTGAGTAAAGGGATGTCAGTGGAGCAAAGCTCGCTTAAGTACCATTTATCTCAAAACCTTCCTAGACATCATACTCATTTTGGATGAGCCTATGTGAACAAAAACTAAACCAATGGCATTTACTACAAAATACATAGCAATTGCCTATTACATATCTTGGAAAAATAAAGACTTAAACAAAATTGGCGATCTATTGATCCCAGCTAGATTTGAAGTCTTCAACCCTTCACTCTAGATCATCTTCTTGATCTTCTTGTTCCACATAGTGATCTTCTCTTGCTTCACAATATGCTTTGTAGGCGGTGAAAATATCTTCACGAGCTCTACAAATGTGTGCCCAATGACGGGATACTCCACATCGGGAACATTCATCTCTGTGCTTAGACTCCATTGATTGAGGCGGTTTGAAAGCGTCATTTGGATGACTCTTAGTGTTGGTGGAGCCATCAACTTGGCTAGAGGCATTGCCTCTCTCTCTATTTCCACGTTGACCTCTTCGGTTCCGTGTCTGCCTGTTTTGATGGTTACCTTCCTCATTAGAGCGAGAATATGGACCAAAACATCCAAAATTGTCCCTAATTTTAGGGTTTCGCTCTTGGCGCCCTTCCTGAGGGGTGCGACTATAATTGGACTTCGAAATATGCTTTGTTCCCACCGGTCTCGAATTATAGTTCTTCATAAGAATGTTGTCATGCTTTTCAGCGACATTCGTAGCTCCAATGAGCTCATGAAACCTTGTGATCCATCCTGCAGTAACATCAATTCGATAGTTCTTAGCAACCATCAATGCAGAGACGGGGAAGGTAGAGAGAGTCATCTAAATCAACATCGCATCTGTGATATCTTTTCCACAGAATTCCATTAAGGAATTGATGCAAAATGCTTCCGAGTTGTAGTCAATAACTCAATAGTTAGCACGTCCCGGCTAGGTTTGAGAATCGTATCCAGGATTCCATTGGCCTTGAGATGCTGGCTAACATCATGAACCAACTTGTGATATCCAGAGCCAGTTGTTCCCAATGGAGCGAAGTCCAGTTTGTTCAGGTTACTCATTCTAAAAGAGAACAAAGAAAAAAGTTAGTTTCAGAGCGGAAAAAGCTACCACAAAAACATATAAAATTTCTGAGTGTAGTCGCTCCCAATAAATTATGAATTTCTGAGTGTAATCACTTCCAAGAAATTAGGGATTTCTGAGCGTAGTCGCTTTCAAGAAATCTGGTTCCAAGAGGTATTGAATTAGATGGAAACAATGATGTAAGTGGTCGATCATAAGTTCTCTACAAACTCTAAGTTTGGAAATCTCAATAAGCTCCAAGTTTGGAGTGAGCACGAACCCCCACAGTTAGGCTTTTGTCTCCCCTATGAAGAAGAAATGGGGGTAGAAGACGGGAAGTTGCAAGTCCCCGATGAAAAAGAAGAGAAAAATAATAAAAAAAACTTCAAAAAAGGGAACTAATAGAACCTTTAAAACATACCTTCAAAAGTGTAGAAAATTGTTGGAAATAGTTGCCGGAGGTGGCCGGAAATCCTCGCCAGAATTTGGTTGCCAGAGCTTGGTGGTGGTTGGCCGAAATTGTTTGGCTGTGGGCTGCCCTTCCTTTTTTTTTTTTTTTTTTCTTTCTGGGCTGGTCTCTTCCTTTTCTCTTCTGGCCCCACGCCCTTTTTTCTTCTTTCTTCTTCTCTTCTCTGGGCCCGCACTACTACAAAAAGTGCATCACACAACACCCATCAGACAAGAGAATAAAAGTTTACTGTCGTCTGATAACGTAAACTCCATTGTACAACGGTGTTAATAAAGGTCTGTTCTGGGAATGCTATCAAATTGAGAACTTTTTCTTCAGAGTTCAATTACACAACAGAATTATGCATGTTCTGTTGTATGAATAACACAAATTTAGAGGCAGATATCCCGGTATCATTGAACTCAAAATTCTCTCCGAAGACAAGTTCACCAATTTTATCACACAACAAAATTATGCGTGTTCTGTTGTGGAAATATGCTGCAAGGTACAACAATCTAGTTTTTTCCGTTGTGTGACAATTTGACAATTTCTACTAGGTGTACTTAGTGCAAGATGAAAAATCTTGTACAACAGGTATTGTTATTCTGTTGTCTGAATGAGGAACACAGGCGGCAACAATGATTTCATTTTGGCTCAAATTGATTTGAATTCCTTCCACCAAAAGCTAGGCAGCGGCAAATTTCCCTCCCTTCTTTGGCCCATATCATTTTATGCATACTCTCTTACAACAGTTTTTTTAACTATTTGTTGTGGGATGAACTAATTATAATTGAAGTCCACCACCAAACCCATATGTCCGAAAGAATAGAAAAACAAAAGAAAAAGAGAGAATCACTTAACCTATTCCCCCCCCCCCTCTCTCTCTGTGTCAAAACGCTGAGCATAAGCCTCTTTCTCAGTCCAGCTCCTTTCTTTTATTCCTTCTTCCCTGATATATCGACCCAAATCCTCTACTCCGATTTACCCTTCTCCTTGAAGCCCTAATTCACCAGTTGTTCTTATTCTCCAGCGAGAAATTAGGGTTGGAATTGCGAGTCGCTCTTTACTTCTCTAAACCCGCCTCCAACTCCGTCTACCTAATCGGTAATTGTTGATGCTCAAGATTCAGCGGTAGCCAAGTCTTGATTAACGCTGGTCCGAAGGGCGGACCAATAACTTTTGTGTTCTCTGTATCCGCTACCTGTCAAGTAAAATACACAAGGTGTCAGAGGGAGACCGCGTTAGGCGGTCTTCTCTTCTCCGATGCCTAAGTTAGTTGATGTATTTATGTTGACAAAGTAACAGTAGGTAAGTAATAAATGCGTCATTCATGAGGAGAAGAGAAGAGAACCTTTTATAGGTGAGGAAAGGACCGAGCTTCTCCATGTTTTCTATGTGGGACTGAAGTGCTTCAGTCCCCAGCTTCTGGAGCTTCTGCTGCTCTCTTCGCGCGGCGCGTGGCGGCCCGTCAGCGGTGATTTGGGGGTGCGCCGGGACCCAGGTGGAAGCTCGCCTAGCCGTGTTTCCATAGGTCACCCCTCTGGTGAGTTTTGGTACCGCTGGCGGTAGCATGAGTGTGGCTCATTATAGCTAATTATGCTTGCAAATAGCTATGTAAGTACAAGTCCCCCAAGTCCCCAGTCCAGGAGGGCAATCTTGGTTGGGGAGTTGCCTAGCGGTTCGAAGCGTTGCTTCCGCTGGTCTTTGCCAGAAGCATAATTAGCGTCAGTGCATTGCTGACCATGGACTTATTGAGCTAACGCTTTAAACCCTTTTGGGTGGGCCCCTCCTAGGCCCCCCAGGGAGTCCCCCACTCCCCGGCTAAGATAGACCTCCGTATGGCGGGCGTATTGTTTGTTGAGGGGAGCTGTGCTGCGCAGAGGGTGTTGGGTAGCGAACCCAATCTTTGATACCCAAGTGGCGGGGGTTGACATGCCTGATCAGGGCCGTCGATTATTGGGGTGACGTGGCCCCCTGCCTGTCTCTGAGGACCATGTGTTGACTGCAACGCCGCGTTGCGGTAGTTGTGACTGAGGCGTGGCCTCTGGAATCGCCGTTTGGCGGCATTTCCACCGCTGAAGAGTAGTGGCCCGCAATGTTGCGAGGGTCCGTCTGGCGGTAGGCTAGGAAGCGATTTTTCAGTTTAGCGGTAATTCCGGAGAGGCTCCGTTGGCGGTAACTCCGGAGAGGATCCGCTAGTAGAGTTGTGCCTAGCAGAGATTCTCGCTTGAAAAATGGGAGTTCTGCTAGCGGTGTTTCGCCTAGCGGAAACTTTCTCGTTTGAAAGATGGAGAAGTTCCGCTGGCGATGTTGTGCCTAGCGGAAACTTTCTCTTTTGCCAAATGGAGAGAAGCTCCGCTAGCGGGGTTGCGCCTAGCGGAGACTTTCTCGCTTGAAAGATGGAGAAGTTCCGCTGGCGGTGTTGCGTCTAGCAGAGACTTTCTTGCTTGAAAGATGGAGAAGTTCCGTTGGCGGTGTTGCGCCTAGCGGAAACTTTCTCGTTTGCCAAATGGAGAGAAGCTCCGCTAGTGGGGTTGCGCCTAGCGAAGACTTTCTTGCTTGAAAGATAGAGAAGTTCCTCTAGCGATGTTGCGCCTAGCGGAAACTTTCTCGTTTGCCAAATGGAGAGAAGCTCCGCTAGTGGGGTTGCGCCTAGCGGAGACTTTATCGTTTTTTGCGGCACTTTATTGGATAACCTACAGACGCTTCGTGTGATGGAGTCGGACACGTGGTTGACATGTACTGGGCTAGCGTGTGGAGTGATGTTGTCATAGCACGCGCGTTTGGTCACCCTAAATGTGAGCCATTATTGCATTGGTAACCGAGGCGACGCCTCGGTTAATCCGGAGAGTGGGTTCAATAGTGGGCCACGTGTACAGCTGTCGTTTGGTGTCGTTTTTTAGTCAATGGCCTAGATGTGCCTGACTTGGACATAAAAGAGAGGGAAATCAGAGTGGTCTTCCCTGTCATCTTCACTTCAAACTCTTGTCGCCCTGTTCAAACCTTGCTGCAACATTGGAGGAGTGCTGCAAATCGAGTGATTAGATCGCTCTGTGAGAGAGATTCCTGGGAATGTCTACACAAGCGCCGAGTCCTCCAGATCTTCCATATCCAGAGGTTAGTGATTCGAATCTTAGTTCTATTGCTTTCTGCGATTCTGGGTTTTCCTTTGGATTTGAGGCGAGTTTGATCCTTCTCCGTTGTGCCTTTGGGTGTAAAATGATTTTGGGGAAGGGTGTTTTGTGTGTTTGATAACGTTTGTGGTTTAGGGATTTGCTAGATGGTTGAATCTGGGTTTGTATTTGGTTTTGGTGTGTTCTTGTTTTGGCGTTTTCTGGGTTTTCTGGGCTCGGCTGTTCTTGAGTGCGAGCAAAGAATCGTGGGTTTAGATCTTGTTGGGACTAACTGGTTTTGGGTTTTAGGGTTTTAGGGTTTTTGGATGGCTAGCATTATAGATATCTCGAGTGGTGAGGATTCGGGGTCTGACGAGTCGCTGAACGTGGCGGATAGGGTGTTTATTGATTCGTTGCGTCCGTCTGCCCCTGCAGGAACCTCACCGCCCTAACCGCTAGACATCGTGCCGCTGTAAACCATACCCTAGGAAATTGCCATGGGTCGTGCTAACCGCCCCGAGGGTTCCAAGGCACGAGAAGATGCCGCTGCCAGAAAAAGGAGGGAGGAGAGATTGGCTAGTAATAGTGCCGCTAGCGGCTCCACTGAAGGGGTGCAAGAGGCTGGCGGGGAGGAGGTTGAGTCGGCCTGGGTTCTTGCTGACGGAACGGCGGTTGACGAAGCGGGAGGGTCGATGTCGGCGGCCGCCGTTGATCGAGTGAAGCGGCCGTTTCGTTTGCCGGGCGTTGTGAGGCTGCGACCGCCGCTGAAGGACGAGAGAGCGTCGTTTCTTCCAGAGTTTGGTCTCGCCTTTGGGGTGAAATTCCTGTTGTTGCCAAATCTTCAGATTCTGGTATGCGAGTTTGGTCTTGCCTTTGGGCAGATTTGCCCCAATATGTGGCGGTTGCTGATGGCGTTTAACTCACTGTGGCGCCTGTCCGGTTGTGAGGGTCCGACCGTAGCGGAGGTGCTGCACTTCTATGAGTTAGTGTATATGAAGCGCCAAGGATGCAGCGGGCAAGTTAATCTTAGTCGGTGCCAGGGGGCCTTCAAGCTGATTGAGAATTTGAAGGACTCCATGTCGCCCTGGCGGGGTACTTTTTGCGTTGTGACTGCCAGCTGGGAATTTCAAGAGGGGTTGAATGACGCAGAGCCGACGTTCAGGATTAAGTCGGAGTTCCAACCCCTTCGAGGTTGTCAACTTGCCGCCGGCTAGAGTTCATGTTTTACTTGTGCTAACATTTACTGACCGCCTGTTTGTTTTTGTAGCGGGTCTGCGGTATAACCTGACGCTCGACAAAGAGTGCCGCGTGGCAAGAATCCGTGGCTGTTGGCAAAACCGGAATTTGTTGGATCTCCGCCTATTGACAGGTGGGAGCTGTTAGTTGATCTATAACTGACACGGTCTCTCGGTAAGTATCTTCCGCCGTTGTGTTACTTGCCTAAATGTCGTCGAGCTGACTGTTGTTGCTTTTGTCCAGAATCTCTGCCAGGTAATAGAGCCAGTCGCGAGGCTTTCGCTAAAGCCATGGATCGGGCCAAGATCACCGACTTTTTGGAGAGTATGTATGCGCCCGGGTTGGCGGCCCAGCATACAGTCGTGGACCCCAACACACTGGGGCTGAGTTGGTCGGAGACGCCGGTGGTGCTGCCCATGCCCCACCATTCTCACTTGGGGTCTGAGGGACTGCCCGCGGTGTAGGTGGGCGGCAGCTCCGCTTAAGATGTTGCTGGCTGCAGTCAGGCTCCTGCGTCGCCTACCCAGAAAGAAAGGGTGCCCGCCCTTAGGCGTGGCCTGCGGAGGGAGAGAGTAGCTCCTTCCGGTGAAGGGGTGACCGTTGCCGCGCTGGAGCCTCAGACGGGCGTGCGTCCCGTTGGTACTGGCGTGACAAGGGTGGTGGCGGCCCAAGGTAAGCGTCGGCAAAATGATTCGGCCGACGACGAGGATTCGGCAGCCGATGAGCCCATTGGGGTACGCCATCAGAAAAAGGAGAGGCAGGCCCCCGCAAAGGAAACTGCGGGCATGGAGCAAGAGGTGCAAACGGGCGATCTCGACTCCTTCGCAGCCTTCTCTGAGTTTCTGGCGGAGCCCGAGCGGGAGTACCTTTATCACCTCTGCGAGCGGCTAGGGTTTGGCGGCTTGGAGGGGATTGTGCGGTCAACCGCTGTGAACCAGTCCTCCTTCAGCTCAGCGTTTGGACACCTGTCCGTTGGGCTGCATGAACTTTTCCTGGCGGCGTCAGAACAGCCGCGGGTTGAGCTGGGGTTGAGGGAGGAGATTAACGGCCTCCAGAGGGAGTTGACGGAAGCCCGGGATAAGCTGGCGGATGAGGAGCGGCGCCTGACTAAGGCAGAATGTGATGCCGCTGATGCTCGAGGCAAGCTGTCCGTTACTGATACGCTAAAAACAAGCGCGCAATTTAACCCTGCAAGATGTAGTCGTTAGCAATATAGAGTAAGCAAGGATCGTTCAAGCCGGGGATTGAGGGTAACTTTATAATTCACACAAAGGAAAACAAAACAAAACTAACTAAAGCACAAAACAAATAACAAAACTAAGAAAAAGAAAAACGTCAAAGAGGGAAAAAGATGGCAGGACAAGATGGGGATAGAGGGGTCTGTTGCAATCCTAAGTTGAAACAGAGAACAATATTTTGGGGTTTTTGGTTTTTAACGAAAATAAAAGATAATATAAAAGAAAAACGATTTTTATTTTAGGTTTTGAGAAAATAAGATGGAGAACATGTTAGAGACTTGGAAATCCACCACCATTTACTTTCGAACAATGTTAAGTTAACCTAGTTTCAATTACTAAGGTGTGAACAGAAATCAACCAAGAAACAAGTCGGAGCAGATCATGTCCCTTATTAATGTTTCCCTAATTACTTAGTCTACGTGAACGCACAATAGCTAAGCCTATCAAACATGCAATCAAGGTATAGAACGCTATCCTATCAACAACACATATAGTATCAACACATTTGAAGCATTAAGATCTCATGGAAACGATTGATTATAGAGTTGCAGTCTAGTGTGGAACGTCTACCTAGCATGCTCTTCTAGTTGTTTAAAACATCAACTTTTGTTCAAAGCCTTGCATACTTGTGGATTAGAAAACAAGACGATTAGGTGAATTATTTTCTAAACCTAGCTCCAATTACATGCATAAATCCTATGTTCGCCACCATAAAACAAACACATGTAAAAGTTTTCAATCAATCAGAGATAAACAACTAATCCACACCACAGATCAAGAAACTAAATTTAAACAACCATATGTTCTACATAATTGGGGCTTCAAACCTCGCCCCTAACAAAAAGTAACTAGCCACACATTGTCTTAAATTCAACAAATAAAAGCATGAATATTAGATTACAAGATAATAAAAACCGTAAAAGGGAGAGTATGAAAGCCACAAATTCACTTTTAGGCAGCCTTAGATGCAGGCAATCCTTCAAGATGGGGCACGGCTAAGCTTGATGGAGATTGATGGTGATGTGCACGGTTTTCCTTCTTGAAGACTTGGGAAGTTTTGAGACTTTGTGTGCTAGGGTTTGGGAGCAGAAGATGGCGCTGTAGGATCGTGTCTTTTCAAGTGTTCAGAGCTTCTATATATATAGAATACACAGCCCAAGTTTCCTTTTCCAATTCCGCTTTGAAAGCCTCCCCTAGTTGCTTTGCACGGTTTTTCTTCTTGAAGACTTGGGAATTTTAGACTTTGTGTGCTAGGGTTTGGGAGCAGAAGATGGCGCTGTAGGATGGTTCTCTTCCAACGTGTTCTACTGCTCTATATATATAGAAGACAAAGCCCTAGTTTCCTTTCCCAATTCTGCTTTGAAAGCCTCCCCTAGTTGCTTGAGGATTACTCTACTTGGTGCATAATTAAATGATTTTCAAGCCTTAATAATCTTCCCAAAATCATGAGGAATCATTCTAGGACTTTCCTTCATATTTGCAGCAGCAATAACCTCCCAAAAATGCCCTGGAAATCCGTCCAAAGAAGAATTCTGCAAAACCGTCCTGTTTTGACTAGGATTCAATTTCTGACTCTGAAGCTTCCTTCTTGGACAAGGAACGACTTCGTCTTGACAAGTTTCCGGATGGTTCTTGACTCCCACGTGCTCTATGACATAATATCATCTATAATCATCAATAACCTTCTGGAAAAACTCCAAGAAAATCGCCGAAAAAGATATCCCAAAAAGCTTCGTGAAAAGCTGACAGTTTCCGCCTTAGCGGGAAGCATACTTCGACTTTGATTTCCTATTGCCTCGTTGATGCTTTTGACCTGTTCTTTAGCTGTAGTTGAATTATAACATCATGTCTTAAAGGATCGCTGGACCTTTCTTCATAGGTGCAGATGGAATGATGCAATAATTGCTCCTCCAAACCGTTCCCAGAAAGCTGATTTTGAAACTGCAGTTTTCTGCTTTGCAGCAACTGTTTTGCACAACGATTTCCGTGGACGTCCCTTGTAATTTATGGCCAAAAGGTTGATCAAACTTGGTCCTCTGCATCAGTACTTCATGATCTATGGCTCCATTTCTCCCTTTCAGCTCCTATTTCTCTTGAATCACTCCATGAACTACCTAAAAAGAAAACAAAGTTAAAAGAAGTTAAAACTGACTTTTTAAAGGAATTAACTAAGAAAAGTGTAAGGGATTTCACACTATATTCGTTGCATTTATGCTCCTATCAGTTACTGTTCAGAGGGACGTGGAGAGGAATGATCTTGTCTCTCAGTTGGAGCAGGAGATAGCCCTGCTGAAGGATAGGGTTGCCGTTAAGGAAAAGAAAGTTAAGATCCTTCAGCGGGATTCCGCCACCAAGTCCACCGAGCTGAAGAAGTTAGAGGGCGCGGTTGCTCATTTGGAGGCCGAGGGGAGCCGTGTGGCCAGTGCCGCTGTGGAAGCCTTTAAGCAGTCGGCGGATTATAAAAAGGCCATGACCGAAGCGGCGATGGCCGGCGCCCTGGCTAATGTGGAGCTGCTGAAGCAGAAGGGTGCTATAGACTGGGTTAAGGCCTCCCAGCCCGCCAAGCTGGTGGATCAGAGAGCTCCCGAGAGTAGCGCGGCTCCTGCTCCAGGAGGTAGTGTCCGGTCAGGGAGCGGAGAGAGTGGTGGTCGGGTTGACGATTCTCAACGGACTCCGCCTCCTACTCGGTCTGAGGTCTCCCGTGCCGACTTCATAGCCGATCATACCCGGGCGGATGGCACAATTATAACACCAAGTCCGACCGCTCGAGGATCGGATCAGACCAGCCGGCTGTCCAAACCGCAACAGCCTGCAGAGGGAGGAGACGGCTCCGCTGCCCCAAAGCCGTGAGTTTGGAGATCGAGATGGTGCCGCTGAGGCCTTATGTAAATTTTTTTTTTTTTTGTTGGACGCCTGCTAAGGTGTTTTTTGTAATTTACAATTTTTCTGGGCGGCGCCGACTGACCCTAATATAAGTAATTTCTATTGCCATTTCCTTGGTGTGGAATTTTGCCGTACTGCCAGAGTTTTGACTTAGTGCTTTTTGTCTTAATGAAACATTAAAAGGAATTAAAATTGTTCCAAGTGCACTATGTAGCGGACGTTGTCCGCCGAATGTTATTGGCATTGCCAGTTTAAAATGTGCTTCGGACTTGGTGACAATGGTTTGAATAATTCCTCGTTTCATTGATAGCTGGCGGACCAGTGTTTACAAAAGCGGGGTTGTACCCGTTGGGTAGCTTCCCTTAGCTAAATATTGAACAAAAATTTAGCTAAGTCAAGATGCTCTTGGGTAGCGGTATGGCTACTTGTAGTAATACCGAAGGTGTTCGGTATTCCAAGGGTGGGTTGTTGTGACGCGATCCTTATCCATGAGGTAGAATGTGCCGGGACTGGCGGCTTGCACTATTTTGAATGGACCTTCCCATGTTGGGCGGAGTGCTGTTGGTGGTGGAATGACTTCCTTCATTACCCAGTCCCCCAGTTAGAGGTTCCGGGCTTTGACTCTGGAGTTATAGAAACATGATACCCGCTGTTTGTTTTGCAGATTGCGCAGGTGGGCTTTGTTTCGTTTCTCCTCCAAGAGGTCTTTGTCGAGGCTGATGCCTTCCCGTTGGTCTCATATTGGTAGCCTTTGACTCTAGCGGTAGGTTGGGGTTATCTCAATTGGTAGGACGGCCTCGGTTCCAAACATCATGCAAAATGGTGTTTCACCAGTGGCGGAAGTTTGGGTGGTTCTGATGGCCCACAGGACCTCCGGATGTTTTTCCGCCCATAAGCCCTTGGAGTCGTCAAGTTTCTTTTTTAGCAGCTTCTTGATGATCTTGTTTGCTGCTTTGACTTGGCCGTTGGTTTGGGGGTGGGCGACAGATGCAAAGCTCATCCTGGTGCCCAAGTTGGCGGTGAAAGAGATGAGTTCCTTGTTGTTGAACTGCGTGCCGTTGTCCGTGATGATCTTGTGGGGGACTCCATAGAGGCAGTAAATATTTTTCCAGAGGAAGTGGGTTATTTTGGTGGTGGTTATGGCCGTCAGTGGCTCTGCCTTTATCCACTTGGTATTGTAGTCAATGGCGACTACGATGTACTTGAATTGGCCTTTGGCGGTCTGAAATTTTCCCATTAAGTCGAGACCCAAAGTTGAATGAATCCATGGTCCCACGATGATGGATAGTGGTTCCGCCGGTGCATGCGGGATATCCACATATTGTTGACATTTGTGGCAAGATCTTGATATCGTTCTGGCGTCGTTACCCAGCGTGGGCCAAAAGTAGCCTTGTCGCATTGTGCGGTTAGCCAAGGACCTAGCGCCTGAGTGATTCCCACATTCCCAGCCGTGTATTTTTGCCAGTACGGTTTTTCCCTCTTCCGGGGTTAAGCACCGGAGATTGGGGTGGGTGAATCCCTGGAGGTAAAGCTTGCCATTCTGGATGTTGTAGCTGGTTGCTCTCCGCTTGAGCTGTCGTGCCTCGACTTTGTCCTCTGGCACTGTCCCGTTGTGTTTGTATTTGATGATTTCGTCCATCCAACTGGCATTGTTCTGAATGTTGAAGATTTCCGCCAGGGTTTTGGTGATGCATGGCTTGTCAAGACACTCGACCCGTGTGTCCGCCGGACCCTGATGTGGTTGGGCGGTTGCCAGCCTTGCCAGAGAATCAGCCTTGGTGTTCTTTTCTCTGGGAATCTGTGTGATGGTGTGAAATTTGAACTTTTTGAGTAGTGTCTTGACGTATCCCAAGTATGCTGCTAACTGTTGATCTTTGGCCTGGAAGTTGTCGTTGACCTGATTGACGAGTAATTGGGAGTCGCTGAAGATGTTGACACTGTCGGCCCCTGAGTCAATGGCCAATAGTAGCCCTGCAATGAGCGCTTCATACTCTGCCATGTTGTTTGAGGCCATGAAATTGAACTTCAACGCGTATTCTACGTTCAGTCCCTTGGGGCCTGCCAAGATAACTCCCACGCCACTAGCTTTGGCACATGCGGATCCATCAACGTGCAGATTCCAGTCCTATGTCTGGGGGATTGGTTCTGCAGCGGATATGACCTCAGCGCCGGGCTCCGTGTTCATGGGCTCCTCCTGACAGTGGGTAAGCTCAGCGATGAAGTCTGCCACCGCCTGACCCTTTATGGCGGTTCTTGGTTTGTAGTCTATGTCGAATTAGCTGAGCTCGATGGCCCACTTGCTGAGGCGGCCCGAGTGTTCAGGGTTTCGCAAAACCTGCCTCAACGGTTGGTTTGTTAAGACGTGAATTGTGTGAGCCTGAAAGTATTGGAGGAGGCGCCTGGCGGCAACTATAAGTGCTAGGGCGAGTTGCTCTAGGGGAGGATATCTTGTTTCGGCTCCGTTCATACCTCTGCCGGCGTAGAATACTGGGAACTCGTCCTGGGCCTCCAGTCGGACGATGGCGCAGCTTACCGCCGATAGTGATACCGCTAGGTATATGTACTGTGTCTCCCCCGCTACTGGGATGGAGAGGAGTGGGACTACGGAGAGGTACTCTTTCAGGCTCTGGAATGCCGCCTCACACTCAGGGTTCCAATCGATGACTTTCTTGTGAGTTGTCTTCAGGACTTTGAAAAATGGGAGGCATATGTCTGTGAGTTTGGATATAAACCGAGAAAGGGCGGTTAGTTTGCCTTGGAGGCTCTGAACATGTTTCTTCCACTCTGGAGTCCTCATGTTGAGGATGGCCTGTACCTTGTCGGGGTTGGCCTCTATGCCTCGCTCACTGACTATGAAACCCAAAAACTTGCTGGCGGTGACGCCAAAGAAGCACTTTTCTGGGTTGAGGCGCATACCGTAGGCCAAGAGAATGGTGAATATGATTCTGAGGTTAGCCACATGTCCGCTGGCTTTGATGCTTTTTACCAACATGTCGTCCACGTAAACCTCAATGATTTTGCCCAGATGCTCAGCGAACATGGCGTTCATTAGTCGCTGGTAAGTTGCACCGGCTTTTTTTAGACCGAAAGGCATGACATTGTAGCAGTATAGACCTTTGTCGGTGGTGAAAGAGGTGTTTTCCTGGTCGGTTGGGTGCATTTTGATCTGATTGTAGCCGGAGAAGGCGTCCATCATGCTGAGCAGTTCGTGTCCAGCGGTTGCGTCAACTAGTTGGTCAATGCGAGGGAGAGGGAAACTGTCCTTGGGGCATGGTTTGTTGAGTCCCTTGAAGTCGACGCACATTCGCCATTTGCCGCTAGGTTTTTTGACCATGACCAAGTTGGAAATCCACTGGGGGTAATTGACCTGGCGGATGAAGCCAATATTGTGCAGCTTGGCCACCTCTTCTCCTATTGCGCGGTATCTCTCTTCGTCGAAGGCCCGTCGCTGCTGCTTGACTGGGTAGGCGGATGGTTTGATACTTAGTTTGTGCGTAATAATTTCAGGGGAGATGCCCGGCATGTCGGCATAAGACCATGCGAATACAGCAGCGTTGTCAAGCAGGAATTGGGAGAGGTCCGCTGCAACTTCTTGGTCAAGTTGTGCTCCGATGCGGACTGTATGCTCGGGGTTTTCATCGGAGATGCTGACAACTTTCAAGGAAGTTTCCTGGTTGATAGGTTCTTTCTTGACATATTTTTTCTCGTCATCCCTGGGATCCTCAAAGATATCTGGCGCTCGTGCCTGGTTTCCGACTGCAAGGATTTCGTGGCGGTGTGCCGACCGCGACACGGTTGTTGAATAACATTCGCGTGCCAGCTGCTGACTTCCCTTTACGCAGCCCGTCCCATTGGGAGTAAGGAACTTCATGAGGAGCATATAGCCGGCGATAATGCACTTAAGCTTGTTGAACGCCGGTCGACCGATTATGGCATTATATGAACTGAAGCAATCCACAATGATGAACTCCGTGTGAATTTCCTTCGAACATGGACTGGCGCCGATAACCAGCCGCATGTAGTCGGAACCCAAGGGTTGTGTGACATCGCCGGAGAAGCTAAGTAGCGGTTCATGATCCTGCAGTAGCTTCCTGTTGCGTTGTAGTTTGCTGTAGCAACCGTTGAAGATGACATTCACTGCGGAGCCGCTGTCGACTAGGACCCTTCCCACCGACCACCTACCGAGTATGACGTGGATCAAGAATGGGTCGTCGTGGGGCAGGTGGACGTCGCGTTCCTCTTCTTCTGAGAAGGTGATAGGCTCCCACCCCGATCTTGGGAGTTTAGCGGATCTTTCATAGCGGATATTGCAGACCTCGTTAGGGTGGTTAGCCCGCGCGTAGCCCTTTTTTTTCTGTGAGACATGTTGGTGATTGGAGCACCGCCATCGATGGTGTTTATACAGCCCATGGGCTCGATGTTAGCGATTACTGGTGGCGGTTGTTGTACCTTGAACTGTTCCATCTTACCGTCTCGATATACAGTTTCAATGGCTGTTTTAAGAGCGTTGCAGTTGTTGGTATTGTGCTAGCTGTCTTCGTGGTATTTGCACCACTTACCAGTGTTTCTGGGTTTTCCCACCTGGGGTACTTTCTTGGGGGTGGCGGTGGTATTTGGTCCTTGCACTGGTCGTATATCTCCTCGTATGAGGCAGTGAGGAGAATAAACACAGCGTACCGCTGGGACGACTCTGGCTGTCGGTTACGGTTGTCCCCGTGAGACGAGCGGTTTCCCTTGTTGTACTGTTGGTCCCTCTGTCGCTTGCTCTGGTGGCGGTCCTGTTGCCATTCCCTTTTTCTATCCATTGGCGGCGTAGCCTGTGCCCTAGCGGTTTCCTGGTGGCTGGCGGAGGGTTGAGTGGGCCTTACGGGTGTTGGCGGTGGTAGGGGATTTCTCCATATGTGATGAATTTTGCCTGTGCATGGACTACAGCCTCATTCATGACATGATCGTAAGAGGCATTTGGGTGATTGTAGTTGAGGTGATAAAGGAACGGTCCCTTAAGGAGTCCCTGCTTGAAGGCTGCCAACGCCATTGTTTTGTCAAGATCGCGGCATTGGGATGTTGCCGCTCGCCACCTGGTGAAAAATGCCTTCAATGTTTCCTCTGCCCCCTGCTTGAGGTTGAATAGCTGGGATGTATTGTGGTGTCCGGCGGCCAATAGAATGAACCGAGAGAGGAACTCATTTGATAGCGCATTGACCGAATCAATGGACCCTGGCGGGCACTCAAAGAACCAACTCATTGCCTCGCTGTCCAGCGTTTCGCTGAACAAGTGGCAAAGGGTGGCGTCATCGAACCCTTTGTTGCTTGTGACTTTTTTGAAGGTGTCCATATGGACGAAGGGGTCAATCATGCCGCCGTAATGCGACATCTTTGGGGTTTTTGCATATGCTGGGCGGATGGCGTGCAGGATCCTGGAGGTAAACTGTCCTGGCCTTGATGCGAATAGTGGATTTTGTACTAGCGCTGGGGCGGCTGTTTCAGCCCGGATTAGCTGTTGTTCCAGTTGTTGCATTCTTTCCGAGATCGGAGCAGTTGTGTCAGTGCTGGGTCCTGCCTGAAGGTTCCTCTGCCGCTCATGTCCGAAATGAGGTAGATTTCCCTCGGTTCTGGCTCTGGCTGCTGAGCGGTTGGAATGCGGTTGTGATTCCGCCTCTTGCTCCAAAATCATTCTGGGCGGTGGGGGTGGTCCCATCTCCAATAACTCTGGTGGGTCCAGCGGTACCTGCATATGGATGATTGGTCTGGGTACCAGTCCGCAGACGTTGGGCTGACTCTGTCTGGTGCTTTGCGATTGCTCGCTTCGTGCTGGGTTGGCATTTGCCTCCAGTGCTTTTTTCAGCTCATCAAATTTTGCCATTAGCGTGATCACCTGTTTTTGGGCTTCCGCCTTCTCTCGGCGCTCCTGTTCGCGCTTCTTGTTTGCTTTTTGGAGATCCGCTAGTGCTAGCTCGTACATAGCGGCGAAATCTTGTACCGGTGGGCGGCTTCTGCTCGGTCGAGGATCCGCTGATGTTTGTGCTAGCAGAATCTGGGATGCGGCCTAAGGTTCCCCACCAGGGTTGGCCAGTGTGTGAAATAAGGCACGGCTGACGTTAACCGCGGGGTTATCGCTGGTCGTGGGGTTGGTGGGACGGGGCTCGGCGGATGGGTCCGCCTGTTCCTCAGCGTTGCCCCCACTACCATGAGTCATGGTAGTTGTGCTGGGATGACCTTTTGTTCAAGGGTTCCCACAGACGGCGCAAATGTTGATGCTCAAGATTCAGCGGTAGCCAAGTCTTGATTAACGCTGGTCCGAAGAGCGGACCAATAACTTTTGTGTTCTCTGTATCCGCTACCTGTCAAGTAAAATACACAAGGTGTCAGAGGGAGACCGCGTTGGGCGGTCTTCTCTTCTCCGATGCCTAAGTTAGTCGATGTATTTATGTTGACAAAGTAACAGTAGGTGAGTAATAAATGCGTCATTCATGAGGAGAAGAGAATAGAACCTTTTATAGGTGAGGAAAGGACCGAGCTTCTCCATGTTTTCGATGTGGGACTGAAGTGCTTCAGTCCCCAGCTTCTGGAGCTTCTGCTTCTCTCTTGGAGCGGCGCGTGGCGGCGAGTCAGCGGTGATTTGGGGGTGTGCCGGGACCCAGGTGGAAGCTCTCCTGGACTTGTTTCCATAGGTCACCCCTCTGGTGAGTTTTGATACCGCTGGCGGTAGCATGAGCGTGGCTCATTATAGCTAATTATGCTTGCAAATAGCTATGTAAGTACAGTAATTGAAGCTCCGCTTTGCGTTAGCCTCACTCTCTCTCTCTCTCTGGCTAAAGATCTGAATCAATTCAAGGCTTTTCGATCTTGTTGGAGGGACGACATCAACGATAGAAAAAGAGAGAGAAGCCATAAACACGATGCACAGCGTAGAGGCGAGCACCACCGACGAGCTCAACTAGGTCGACATCGAGTCCGGTGAGGTCTTGTACCCTGGCCTCAGTAGCAAGAACCAGCTCCGTTGGGGTTTCATACGCAAGGTCTACGGCATCTTATCCGCTCAGCTTCTCCTCACCACCGACATCTCCTTCAGCACCGTTCTCTACACTCCCGTCAAGGTTTGGCTTGCACAATTAAAGTTGTGATTTTTAGGATTGGGTTTTCGATTATGAAGGAGATTGGGTTTTGGGTTTGGAACAGATTTTGAAATTGGGTTGTTTCTAGTTTTGAGTCTGTTGATTGTGGTTTAAATTTGGGTTCTTTGTGTTTTGGTCTGTAGGATGAGATGGAAATGGCAAAGGCTGGTGGGGAAGTTGTGGTGGAGAAGTCTAATACATGTGAAGAATGTGGTGCTAGTTTCAAGAAACCTGCATATCTCAAGAAGCGTATGCAAAGCCATTCTCCTGAGGTATTGTGTTTGTTGATTTTGTTTGTGTATATAGATTTCATGAGAATTTCTTGATCTTATGAGTTGGGTAACTCTTTTATGGAGAGACACAGCTGATTATATGTCTGGTTGTATGAGAATTGTGGAAGGAAAAGTATCTAATTGCCTGATTGGCAGTGAAATCAGTGGCATCTTGCCCAACCCCAATCAATGGCATTTTCGTGTAGGCTATAAAGTAGCCTCACGGTTTTTCTTTTTCATATTGTTTATTCGAGTTTTATTGTATTCTTTTTCTTTGCTTTCTGTAGTCTAGTCCCTGTTAGTTGAGCATGAGTACTAGTATTTTCTTTAGCATATGGGTTAATTACTTCTGTGAGAGAATTTCATAAGGGTCAGGTCATTACATACTCGTTGAATTCTCCAAATACATGGGTCTGTAAGAAAATTACGTGGGATTATTTTTCTTAAGAGCTTTTCTTAGAGTTCTGTAGTTACCTGGAAGCTTATGGATGATGTTGCTTTGTTCATGTGACAGAAGACATACATCTCGGAGTCCCTTAAAGATTGGTGAATCACAATCAATAAATGAAAAAGCTTTTACACTAATGCATTGCATGGTTAGGAAATTATTGTAACAACACTCGTCTTTTTTGAAACTTACTACTTAAAGTCTTATTTCTGTCACAGAATATGTAATTACCATTTGAAAAGTTGAATATGGATAGATTCACAGAAGATAATTTGGAATCTGATGCACATGTTATCCTTTTGTCTTTTATTTTAACCCAACATATACTTTGTGCCTAACTCTTGTAGAAGAAAGTTTATATATGCTTCTTTACAGTTATATTCTACTGGGTGGCCTATGCATCTACTACTCTGAATGCCTTGTAGTGGCTGAGTAGTTATAAAATTGTTACCTCGTTAATTTCATGTTTCTCATCTAGTTGTTGCTCTTACCTACTTTAAACTGTGATATTTGTTGATACTAAATTTGTATGGGATTGGTTGAGTGATCATCATTCATGTGCTGGAAATAGATTCATGACAAGTTAAAAGGAGCTACAGTCAATATTAAAATTTGACGAAGGAAGTTGTGAATCAGATTTGAAGGAGATATCCAGGTATTATTTCATTTCACCTCTCTCTCTCTCTCTCTCTCTCTCTCTCTCTATCTCTCTCCCTCCCTCTCCCTCCCTCTTGCTCGCTCGCTCTTTTCCCTTTTCTTTTCCACTAAAACTTATATGACAAATATGTTTGAGAGTTGGAACTTCTGTTTTTAGTGACAATGTTGCTTTGTTCATGTGACAGAAGACATACATCTCGGAGTCCCTTAAAGATTGGTGAATCACAATCAATAAATGAAAAAGCTTTTACACTAATGCATTGCATGGTTAGGAAATTATTGTAACAACACTCGTCTTTTTTGAAACTTACTACTTAAAGTCTTATCTGCATTTGAAGAAAGTTTTAAAAGAAAGGGTTTAGTTCAACTCATTTTCACAAAGCATTCCCTGTACTCTTGAGTCAGTACAGAGTTTCTTATGCATTATATGTCTATCTTTAGTCATCATGAGAAAATTTTGCGCTGTGTCTTTATATGAACTGACTTTTGGACGTTGAGGCTACACCAAAGTTCGGGGCTACCCTCTGAGGAAACCAAGTTTCTTTTCAATATTTGTATTTCAACCATGACTAGGATTAAGATATTTCCATATTCTTTTTAAATCCTTCCTAACAAGGATTTCATGAAGCTGATTGAGTGTACACCTTTTCATGAAATTGTTTACTATAGAAATGTTGAAAACCTTCAGTCGGTAAACATTCTGATGGCATCTCTCACTAGTATATAAGCAACCTGTTATAATGAAAATTAGAATAGGTATCTTTTGGCAGGTTTGTGTTTATATCATGTTCACAAATTGAATTGATTAGCATTGACATTTCTTGTATCAATGATATTGTGTCTTGATCTTGCATGCCTCTCACTTCTGTATTTTGTAACTTAGTTCTGGAACTCTAAAAACCTCCTTTCAATTCTTAATTTCTTACTTTATTCAGGTGTTAATTAATTGGAGACTCACGGAAAATGATTCAAGTGGATCTTTTGGAGTTTCATAAAACTCTACAATGCAGTTGCTGTAGGAGGAGTGACAACATACCATTGCCATCAATGCCTAATACCTCTATTATGTGAGTGATTATAGCTATGAAGCCTATGATGTAGGCTATAAGCCGCAAATTAAATTTGCACTGTACTTTCTGAAAATTGATGGTAGTTTCATTGCATTGCCCTTATAGCCAACTAATTTGTAGTCTAGATGTGGAGGTTTTTTCCTACATTATCAGATGAAAAATCAAAATGTCTACTGCCTGTGTATTGTTAATCAATTATTGTAAGTCTTTAGTCTTTCCCTACTCTTCTGTTTGTACCTTACAATATATTTTCTCACAAGGATTTCCTTTGTATCAATGAATAACGTAATAACTTATTATCTCTCTTGAGTAGTTTTTATTTTTTATTTTATTTTATTTTATTTTTATACATAGTTTCCTTTTGTCGATAATTACTTGGTCAAGTACTAAGAATAGATGGATATATAGGTCAAAAGCCTACATGTACATTGTATGACTTGCCTTTTCAAATTCTGATTATTACCAATGTGACTTAAAATCCTTAAGATAAATGAATTTCCTTCATTTAGAAGTTAACTTGTGCTCATAGTTCAAAGGCTGCATTGTGCACTTGTTGATAATGTTCGCCATATCTTTTAGGTACACTCTGGCTCAGGAGCATGGCGATCTTATCAATCTTCATGACTGGATCCAGTCTTTCAAAACCATTGTCATTCAGTACAGCAGAAAGGGGACAAGCAAACTGGAAAAGTCCCCACTTAAGAAAAGAAAGGAAATGAATGAAACTGAAAACAAGAGTGAAGCATCCATATATTCAGTATCTTTTTTATTTTTGTTCTGCACAGTACTGATTATCTTTGTATGCTTGGCTGTTATTAAAAGAGTCTGTGGGAGTCTGAATTGGTCTTTCATCTATCTCACAAAATTGAGACAAACATATTGGACAGTCGAGTTGATGCTCGACAATCTAGTTAATCTTCTCTCATTAGAGATACAAAAATTAGAGTTCTCTATTCTATATGGTAGCCCACCTTAGATGCAGTACTTACTATGCAAGTAGTACTATACAAAAATTAGAGTTCTCTATTCTATATGGTAGCCCACCTTAGATGCAGTACTTACTATGCAAGTAGTACTATACAAAAATTAGAGTTCTCTATTCTATATGGTAGCCCACCTTAGATGCAGTACTTACTATGCAAGTAGTACTATACAAAAATTAGAGTTCTCTATTCTATATGGTAGCCCACCTTAGATGCAGTACTTACTATGCAAGTAGTACTATACAAAAATTAGAGTTCTCTATTCTATATGGTAGCCCACCTTAGATGCAGTACTTACTATGCAAGTAGTACTATACAAAAATTAGAGTTCTCTATTCTATATGGTAGCCCACCTTAGATGCAGTACTTACTATGCAAGTAGTACTATACAAAAATTAGAGTTCTCTATTCTATATGGTAGCCCACCTTAGATGCAGTACTTACTATGCAAGTAGTACTATACAAAAATTAGAGTTCTCTATTCTATATGGTAGCCCACCTTAGATGCAGTACTTACTATGCAAGTAGTACTATACAAAAATTAGAGTTCTCTATTCTATATGAGCTAATTAATAGTATTAGCTTTCTTTTTGCAGGTTGAGATTGAAGTGTAAAGGTTGGAGCAGCCAAGTCAAGTAAGCTCAAAGAGATCATTCTGAAAAAGAAGTTGGAAATGGAGGACAAGCTGTTGGATGCTCCACTCGACACACTAGGTGCTGCTGCCTTGGCACTACAATATGCAAGTATGAGAGAACGTTAGTGGCAAAGTTTCTCTTGATCGCGACTATTTGATTGTATCATCTTTTGCTATCTTTTAATGTAATTAGCTAGAATGCAGCAGCCATCAAGCTAGCTAGAATGCCTTCTGGATAGATGAATGTATAGATGATTGATATGCTAGCTTTTTTGGTAGTTGACATATGCTAGCTCTTTTGGTACATTAGATGGTTGAATTAGAGTATTCCAATGCCTAAATCTTATATTGTGCATTATTTTTTTAGCAAATATTTCAGGTAAAGAACCGAAAGTAATCAAACAACAGTCAATTACATTACGTTGTATGAATACGCATATATCGTTAATCACACAACGGTACCTATAAAATTTTGTCGTCTCATCAATACTCACACAACAGAATAAATAGGTATCAGTTGTCTAATGTTAAATCACACAACGGTTCTTATATTTTTCTGTTGTATGAGAAGTTAACCAATAACAGTAATGGATTACTTTCGTTGTCTGAGTGTCATTTTTCTGTTGTGTGAGAAGTTAACCAACAACGGTCCATACTTACTTCTGTTGTCTAACCACCATCGAAACAATAATTGAATGCGCAGAATCGGTGCAACGGTTATAACTGAAGCGTTGTGTCTATGATATACACACAACGGTGATTCACCGTTGTTGGAGTGTGCTCATCACACAACACCGAGATAGACGACAGACATGTCCCAAATCACACAACAGATTTCCACCGTTGTGTGATGCTTTTTTTGTAGTAGTGCCGCTCCATTTTTTTTTTCTTCTCTCTTTCTTCTCTTTCTTTTCTCTAGGCCGCGCCCCCCGCTTCTTTTCTAGGCCACACCTTTTTTTTTTTATCTGGGCTAGACGGGATTGGGTTGGTGCAGGTGCAGCAATTGATTTTCTGGGATTTTGACCCATTCAAGGATGTGCAGCTCTTTTGCAGGCCGGTCCGGTAACTTTCCGGCCGGTTTTAATTTTCCAGTTCCCATATTTTGAAGTTAAGGCCCCAGTGGTGACAAAATTTGACTGTAGAAGGCAGTCTGGAAGGATGCGAACCGGGTAGGAAAAGTTTTTCTCTTCTGGAGGCCAGTTCAGTACTTTTCCGGCCGGTTTCGGTTAGGGGCTACAAGGTGTCGCCAGCGGTTCTGGATTCCTAGGATTAGGGGCTACAAGGTGTGCGGCGGTGGTTACTCGAATTTGAGGACTACGAATTTAAGGTTTCAGGATTAGGGCTTCGTGCTTTAGGGAATCTGAAATTGAGAGAGAATTGAGTCGTGTTTTCATTGATAATAGGGGCTTCTTTATATAGAGGATTACAAGCATAGAGATAGATTTGTACATGGAAACATAATCCTACAATGATTGGATATCTATGAATATCTCCGAGAATATCTCTAACATAAACTCTATTGCAACTAAAACAAGTAACTTAGAGTTTGAGTCAGACACATATTCTGGATTTACTTGAACATTTGTTAATATCTTTATTATGTGAGGGCATATATGATATAGTCTATTGATAATTTTTTCAAAAATTTAACCATTCCCTCAAGAATTCACTTAATTATATAAGATATTCTAAATGTCAATCTTATCCTTACATTTACCTGAAAAATTAACAGAAGTACCAAATTGTCAAACGGAGCTTTCGTTTAGGTATCAAATTGTCCTTCTTTGAAGACTAGGTACCAAAGTGTCTAATTGGACATACCTCAAGTACCATCTTATATAATTACACCAATTCTTAAGGGAATGGTTAAATTTTTGTACTTCCATATATGCCCTCACATAATATAGATATTAATAAACAAATTATTTCTATACGAGGATAAGATAGTTAATAGACTATATCATATTTGAAAAAATTGCAATACCTCCTATGAAAAAGAAGAAGTTTCCCCAAAATAAAGACAGAAATTGCTTAACTTTTTTAATTTTAAAAAAATAATAATAAATAAATAATTGTTTTAGAGAAACGGGAATTGAGAGAAAATCGTTGTGTGTTCTCATTGATAATAGGGTCTCTTTATATAGAGGATTACAATGCATATAATCTGAATTGTACAAGAAAAGATAATCATACAATGAATGGATATCTCTAAGATATTCTCCGAGATTATCTCTAATTAAAACCCTATTACCACTAGGTCAAGTAACCTAGAGTTTGAGCCAAACACAATTTGAATTTACTTAAACACTCCCCCTTGTGTCGCCCAAACCGGGTGCTTCTCTTGTTGCCTCGTTAAAAACCTTGCCGAGTAACAAAAACCCTGTGAGAAAAAAATAACCTCAGTCGAAGGGGAAAAAGAGCACAACACACCCTTCACATTTCGAGACCATACATGTCTGCATTTCCCCCTGATGACTACGGTCATGGGAGTTTAGATAACTTCCGCAAACGATGCTACCAAAATGTTCCTCGAAAGTGGAATTTAGGCAATGACTCAATCAGCAAGCCTGCCACATTGTCCTCAGATTGAACCTAGTTCACTTTGATCTTGAGGAGAGTTTGTTGTTGCTAATTATCCTTGGTGTTGTCGCTTTTGATGTAGCCTTGCTTCATTTGTTCAAAACAAGCAGCATTATCCTAAATGCTCGTAGGCTCATTTGTGGAAGACTTTAAACCACAATTGTTCAAATATGCGGAATTATGGATCCAATCCATATACATTCACGGACCACTTGATGAAGAGCAATAATCTCTGCATTGTTCGAAGATATAGCGACTAGGGGCTGTTATGTAGACCTCCAAGATATCATGGTCTTTACCCATGGTGAACACTTAACCAGTTTGGGAATAACCTTTGTGTGGGTCAGAGAGATACCCAACATCAGCAAAACCTTTCAAAACGCTTATCGTTTTGGGATGACGATAGTGGAAGCAGGCCACTATTGGCGGCGTTCTTGGTGTGTGATGGGTCCGACTCCATCGTCTCTCTATAGGAATAGAACAATCCCATATCAATTGTACATCTCAAGTACCGAAAAATATCTTTTACACCAATCTAATGGTGTTGCGTTGGCGCAAAGCTATATCTAACTAACAAGTTTACTGCAAATGAGATGTCTAGTCTTGCGCATTGAGCTAAGTACAATAATGCGCCTATTGTACTTAAGCATGACATTTATGCCTTTAGCATGTCTTCGTCATCATCCTTTGAATGAAGAGGATCCTTTTCAGGATCAAGACTACAGACGATCATGGAGGTGCTTGAAGTTTTGACCATGTCAAGATGCCTAAGCATCTATCAACACGATGCTCAAGTTCCAAATCGAGACATAATCATGTTCTCCCAAAATTCTTCATCTCAAGCTCGGATTTCAAGTGTTCAGCGGTTTCCCTGAACTTTTTAAGGGCTTCTAATGAAGATCATGTTTAACATGAACATCGATAGAATCCGAAACTTGTTATGGAAATGCGCGGGCATATCCATTCCCAATCAAGTAGTCACTTTAGTGAGCGTTTCAATCTTATTACAAACTCGCTCTGTGGTCTAGAGCCACTTGACTTGGGTAAATGAAGTCCACCATGAACCTTCATGTATATTTCGTATCTAGATCCCCATAGAGATACGTAGTGACTACATTTATAAGTTGCATGATCAGTTATTTGGAAACTACCAAACTGATCGACAGGGTAGTGGAGTGCAATGACATCCATTACGAGAGAATATATCTCATCGTAGTCGATTCTAGGGTGTTTTGTGAGAAGCCTTGCGCCATAAGGCTAGATTGCCATCTCTTTTTCTCATCATGCTTTCTATCGAAGACCCATTAGTCAACAGGTTTTATGTCATGGGGTGTTGGCATTACTGGCTCAAAAACCTTCCTCTTCGTTAGAGAATCCAACTTAACCTGGATCGCATCTTTCCATTTAGGCCAAATCTCTTTACGTTGGCATTCTTTCATCAACAGAGCGTGGTTCGATATCATCGGACTCAACAAACTCATGCGAAACGAAATGCGCAACTACATCATCAATTATGATGGAGTTTCTATCCCACGTCTCATGTACTCTAGTGTAATTTTCATAGAACTCTATATTCTCAGGAATAGGTTCTGACGTTGAGGCATCCTCCAACTACAACCATAATCCAGAAGATTCTCATGAGATGGATTTTGAGTCTTGATGATCAAAGGATTGGAATGTACCAAAGTATACTTCGAACCCACGGGCCTCCCATGCATCCTTGCTGGGGCTATGGCTTATAACGCCAGAGTGCCACTCTCTTTGGTGTTGGCGCCATTCCTACCTCCTTGTAGGGTGGCGCTACGTCCTCACTGTCACGCCCCAAATTTTGAATAAAGAAATTGAAATCTGAAACGCGAGAACTTAACAAACACAAGAAAACACTTAGAAAAATTTTTCATTTAAATTAAGCGATAAAACAAACCAAGCTCACCAACATCAAATACAGACTTGTTCTTTAGAGTCACATATTAATGTACAAAGAGTTTACAAATTAAGCTAAACGACAATTCAATAAGTAAACACACTCACTACACAGCGGAAGAATAAAACTAACGTACACTTCAATGTCCAAGCTACAACAGCAACCAACCCTCAGCTTCGATGACTGTTACTCCGACCTGCACAATAACCCTACACAGTGGTATAGTGCATCGGGTTGAAACGACAAACCCGGTAAGCTTTTGCAAGCTCGTGTGAGTAAACTTAAATAACCACAAAAACGTCTTTCCAACTCAAGAACAATAAATCAACACAATGATTAATTCTAACAACAAATCCTTTTCTTTTTCTTTTTAAGGAACACACATATCACACCCATGACAAATCAAATCATACTAAGTGAAAACCAGTAATCCCTGCATAGAATTTTAGTTCATGAAATCACCAAAAGTATACAACCAAAACCATAGTAATCCCTACGTATAGTTTAGTTCAGGAGATTAATTACACTTCAAATCGACAATTAGAATGAAAAGAACAATCGATAAAGAAGTCAAAACAACTCACACTAAAGTTGATGATCACCCATCAACTCCACACTAAAGTCGATAGTCTATGATCACCCATCAACTTCGACTAAAGTAAATGATCACCCATCAACTTCCAATAAATCACTAAGTGATAAAATCATATTAATCCAACTCACAACATAATATGAAACTCATGTCCCTCTTGGACAACAAAAGAAAGCAACCACCCGAAACTCTCTTTTAAAAACATGTACTCTTGAGTGCCATAACACAAAGTTATCCCTCAAGAAGTACAACTGCAGACAGACTAGAGCTCTAACTGTATCGTAACCTGCCACCTTGGCTAGGGTGCAAGCATCAGATATCTTTACACCTAGGTTTACCACTATAACCTTCGGATTTAGGACCACTTGGCCCTTAGAACAAAACCCAGGTTTACCATTGTAACCTTCAGACTTCAGACCACTTGGCCCTCGGAACAAGACATTTAAAGAAATCCCACACGACTCACAAATGTCACACCACAACTCCAAATCACTCTTTTATCAATATAAATCATCAAAAGTCTACATATCACAATGCCACACCATATATATATATATATATACACACACACACACACACACACACACACACACACACACACACACACACGTAGTCATTCACGCAGGAATGACCACTAATACCAACTATAGTTCATACGTATTAAAACAAAGAAATTCATTTTATACTTAAATTCATTTTTTTACCTATGAGTCGTAGCCCTATGAACCGTAGTCGATTGAGTTCATATTATTTCAAACAAATCTTTATTTTCGAAAACGATTTACAATTATCAATAAATTCCGACAATTAAATAACTCTGTTCATAAATGAACGACGTGAGATTTACTCACCTCTAATCCAGCTGCGTCTTCTATACAGCACAAAATCACAATCGCAACCGTCCGCCCAAACAAACCGTCAATCACCTAATCAAATACGATCCTAACTTAGTAATTGATTCATAACACACTTAAACGACGATGAAACAGTCAGATTCTCAGGGATTGCCCTTGGGATCATCCTATCAAAATTATACAAAGATTCAACGATCGGATCCTCGCGGATTGCAAACCGAAGATAACGCGTAAAATCGAAACCCTAGCATGCATCAACTTTCTCCAAAATGACCCTATAATATATCAAAACGATCGTATCAATGTGTAGATGAATAAACTAAAGAACAAAAAAAAAAACGCTGAACGCCCCTCCACCTGCCGCCTGTGGTGGCGGGTCAGCGCGTGGTCAACGACGGGTCAACCACCTCCGATGCAAAAGTCGTCAACTACAAACTTGTTCATATTGAAGAGATGAGCAACTTTTATACCTGGAGCTAAGCGAGATTCGGTCTAGATAGTTCTAGATCAAGCTTGGAAGTTGAATTAATCTCGGCCCTCTGATCAGATTCCAGATTTGATGTGGACCGTTGATATATTCAAACCTTGATCTGTTGCTCCACACTCCAAATCGTGATGCAAGGCCTATATGGGGATGATGAGGAGGAAGAGGAGATTCGGAAAAAGTGAAGAAATCCGCCGGAGCACGCCAAACCGATCGGGTCCCGATCGTGCGTCTGGGGTGGCTTCGATCTCCTTCTGGGAACGGCTTCGGGGCAATCGATCTTCGTCAGGGAGGACGAGCAGGCCGAGCTAAGTCGGTCTGGCCCGGGTCCACTGTCGGAGGACGCGTTACTGGGCTGGAAAACTAGGGTCGGGTCGACGGAGACCCGTCGGGTCTGAGGAGAGAGAACGGAGCATTTCTGGGGAGCAAAATGGGATTTTTGGAAATTTTGGAATTTATGAAAAAATCCAAAATTTTCTTATATTTATATAATTTCCCCAATTTTCTATCGCTCATAACTTCTTCATACGAACTCCGATTCTCGCGTTCTGAATATCCAGGAACTCGTATCGTCGCGCTCTATGACTTTTGTGAAGGAAGTTTTCACAAAATCAAAATGTACGAAAAGTCAACTCTTGAATTGAAACATTTTGAGCGAATAATAGTTCGAAACACTTCCACTCCACCCTCGAACCACGAACTCATACAAACGAACACTTTATTAATTCCAAGAAACATTTAGGAATTAATAACGAATTTCCGGGGTATTACACTCTCGTAGGGACGTCCATCCTTGCAGGCATGTTTGCAGCATATTTGTGTGATCTCGTCACTTTAACGGGGATCGAGATGAGACATAGTGGGGACAGGCCATGACAATTCATGTCGTTCCTGCTGAACATTCATGTTCTTATCTCCCCCTAACGACGGGAAGACTGTCTCATCAAAGTGACATCCGCAAATCTAGCGGTAAGGAGATCGCCTAACAAGGGCATTAAGTAGCGGACGATTGTTGGAGTCTCAATTCCAACATAGTTGCCCATTCGTTTGTAAGGACCTATCATAGAACGATGTGGCGGCGCAATTGGCACATAAAAGGCACACTCAAATATGCATAAGTATGATACTTGTATCCAATCACTAGCTGTAACGCATAAGTAGATTGAGTGGCGGTGGGTCATAGATGAATTAGCATAGCTGCATGCGATATTATATCACCCTAAGTGGATATAAGGAGATTGGTGCGCATTACCAATGTCCGGACTATCATCGTAGTAGTTTCTGCGAGACCAATTGGGTGTATTCATGGAAATATGATGTCCAACATCAGTCCCAATGCAATAACCATCGAAAGTCTTTGATGTAAACTCTCTAGCATAGTTAAATCTAATTGACTGAATATGATGATTCGGGGGGGAGTGAGCCCGTTGTCATATGATATATGCTAGGAGTGTAGCATAAGCAACATTATAAGTGGGCAATGGCACAACACGTGACCAGCGTGTTTGCGTGTCAACCAACATCATGAGATATTTAAACGTCCGCAAGTTGGTTGAATCAGTCCACAGAATCTCCATGGATTCTGTGTAAGAGCAGAATGAGTATTATCATATCCTTTGCATAAGACTGTCTCAGTCCTAATTTCCCTAAGGAACGGGCTTTGTAAAACGAGCGAGAGCCTTAGAAGCAACCAATGAGGATTGTGGTTGGGCCTGAGCGTCTGAAACGCTACTTGAAGCAAAGTTGGTGATTGTAGCATCACCTAGGGCGCTATCACCATGATGGACGCCATCCATGGCGTCATGGATAGGGACTATGCCAGCCCTAGGCTGGTAGTGGACTGCAGCAGTGCCAGAGACAGCAGCGGCGGTCACACTTAGTCCAGGAATCAACTTTTGATTCATGCTTCGTTTCGCTCGAAAGAATAGATGTCCGTGTGAAGTCTTTAGTAGACGGATCATCATGACTAGGATGACCTATCCTGTCGTGACAAAGCCATTATGTGTCTAAATCCAAGAGATCTTCTTTCATAACTTTATTGGATTTAATAGCTCGAATAGTGACATAGAGTCCACTAGAGAGACACATAAATTTCTCTAAGATACGCCTTTGTTCGCAATCATTAGAGGTATTGCAAAGGAACTTATTTCCGTTCTCTACATGCTTTTTGGCATGAAATCCATTGGCTATTCATAGTGGTGATTTGCCCTAGGAGCGTAGAGAGTTTCTGTGACAGTAATCAAGGTGCCATTTGGCAATGGAAACTTGGGTTATTCCATGTCCTTGAATTAATATTGATGACCCAGCGATCATAGTCACAAAAGTAATATGCTCAAAATCAAAATGGAGTCATAATGAAAAGAACTCAAAATTTTATTCATAAGCCAACGGAGTACATCATTATCTCTTAACCATTAGGAGAATCTAATCCAAATGCTAGCTAATGCAAAACAAAGGTAGTCGTTTGACTTCTTTCGGTAACTCCAAAATAAATATGACCAGGTGAGTAGAGAGATGTCGGTGGAGCAAAGCTCGGTTAAGTAACACTTATCTCAAAACCTTCCTAGACATCATACTCATTTTGAATGAGCCTATGTGAAGAAAAACTAAACCAATGACATTTACTAAGTATATGACAATTGCCTATTACATCTCTTGAAAAAATAAAGACTTAAACAGAATTGGCGATCTATTGATTCCAGCCAGATTTGTAGTCTTCAACCCTTCACTCTAGATCATCTTCCTATTTGCCTTATTCGCCTCATTTTCCTCTAAGGCTACTCTATTTGCTTCCAAAGCCTTAGCTTGCTCAACAGTTAGCACGTCCTGGCTAGGCTCGAGAATCATATCCAGAATTCCATTGGCCTTGAGATGTTGGCAGACATCACAAACCCACCTGTGATATCCAGAGCCAGTTATTCCTATTGGAGCAAACTCCAATTTGTTCAGGTTACTCATCTTGAAAGAGAACAAGAAATTAGGGTTAGTTTCGGAGCGTAAAAGGCTATCACGAAAACAAATAAAATTTCTGAGCGTAGTTGCTCCCAAGAAATTATGAATTTATGAGCATAATCGCTTCTAAGAAATTAGGAATTTTTTAGCGTAATCGCTGCCAAGAAATTCAATTCCAAGAGGTATTGGATTAGATCAAAACAATGATGTCTGTGGTCGATCATTTTATCTCAACATACTCTAAGTTTGGAGGACTCTACAAGCTCCGCTTGGAGTGATCACGAACCCCCACAGTTCGGCTTAATTTGGTATTCCCTATGATAAAGAAAGAGGGGTAGAAGAAGGGAGTTTGCAAGTCCCCGAGAAAAAGAAGAGAAATTGAAATAAAAACTCAAAAACGGGAACTTTTAGTAAAAATTATCTCGAAATAGGTCGCCGGAAAATTTGACTTGAAAAAGTCGCCGGAAAGTGGCAGGAAAAATCGCTAGAAAGTTGACCGGAAACGGTCAACCGACGTTGACCGGTGCTGACGTGGCAGTGGGTCTCTGCTGCTGACGTGGAAGTGGGTCCCTGCTGCTGATGTGGCAATGGGTCCTTGTTGCTGACGTGGCAGTGACACTGACGCTGACGTGGCAGTGGGCCAATGACGTCAGTGGCTTGGGCTTCTGGGCTTGGGTTTCGGCCTGGGCTTCTGGACCGTTGACTTCTTTTCTTCTCTCTGGGCCGCTGACTTCTTCCTTTTGGGCTTCTCCTTCCTCTTTTTTTTTTCTTTTCCTTCTGCCGGTTTTTCTACAGGACTTTCAGTCGACCGGTTCAGCAAGTTGTAGGCCGGTTTTTGGAATTTTTCTTCATGTTCCTGGATTCTGGGATTGAAGGGCTACTAGTGGAAAAATTTGGTAGAAATCGGAGGCAGAAACGTGGTGAACCGCTGGAATATTTGCTGCGGGTGGTTTGAATCTTCCGGTGGCCGGTTCGGTAAGTTTTCTATCGGTTCTGCAACCGGTTCTGCGTCCTGGGGTCGTGCGCTTCAAGATGTGTGGGGGAGGCAGAAAATGTTTCAAGGTTTTGTATTCAGATTCAAGGTTTTAGCTTCTTGAATCAGGGTTTGACTATTTGTTTTAGGGTTAGGGCGTCGTGCTGACTGCTGATAACGTGTTTTAGAGAAACAGAAATTGAGAGAAAATCGCTGTGTGTTCTCATTGATAATAAGAGTCTATTTATATAGATGATTACAATGTATAGAATCTGAATTGATAATCATACAATGAATGGATATATCTAAGATATTCTCCGAGATTATCTCTTATTAAAATCTTATTACCACTAGGTCAAGTAATCTAGAATTTGGGCCAGACACAATTTAAATTTACTTATACAAAAATAAAAAATAAAAAATAAAAAACAAAAACCAATTAACATGTACTCCGCACGTGTTAAGGGGCTAGTAGAAGCGGAAGGAAATTGACACCCACGTCAGCGAGTATTGAATTGAAACACACCAAAGCAAGCAAAACCCACAGACAGAGAGAGCGAGAGCTTAGCATGTCAGGTATGGAGAGGCTGCAGAGAATGTTCGCCGGTGCCGGAGGAGCTTTGGGCCACCCGCCGCCCGACTCCCCCACCCTCGATTCCTCCGAGCAGGTCTACATCTCCTCCTTGGCGCTCCTCAAAATGCTCAAGCACGGTAACTCTACGCTTTATTGATTTTCAGCTTCGGATTCATGCACGGGCTTCAAAAAACCCTAAGCTAGGCTCCTATGTTCATCGAAATATGCAAGTACATGTTATTGTTGGCTCATTAGGTTAGTTTTTCTCACTGTTTCATTGGATTTGGATACTTAATAGGGAGAGCTGGGGTTCCTATGGAGGTCATGGGATTGATGCTGGGAGAGTTTGTGGATGAATACACTGTTCGTGTTGTTGACGTCTTTGCGATGCCGCAGAGTGGTACTGGTGTCAGTGTCGAAGCCGTCGATCATGTCTTTCAGACTAATATGCTTGATATGCTTAAGCAGACCGGACGGTATGTCTTCTGTCACTTTGAATTGTGGAAGATGAGTTTACAAGTAGCTTTTTTTCCAAATTTTAAGACATAGTTATGTGTGATTTGTGGGATTGTGCATAAGTGAAATTCAGATTGCTTGCGGCAAATTAGACAAGTCCTTTAAGGATCTTGTGCGTGAGGCGGCTACGTTTCCTTTTATGGTTTTAGTGTTTGCCCCTTTGCCAGAGCTTTTAAGTGTTAACGCCAGCAGAATTGCTGCATTTGATAGATTTTGGGAAGAGACTGTATAAACTTTTATTGAGTTATGTAGTACTCTAGGTAGAGTGAGAAGGGATAATTATAGTTCTGTATGCATTTTAGAAGGTCATTTGCAATTTTCAGAAAGAATCAGAAATATCTGATTTGCTAAGCGCAATATAGTTTGCTAAAAGCAAGGTAGATACATGAATTCATCTGCTGCACAATCATTGATCTTTCTTTTGCTCTTATGCTGATAAACATAGTCTGCATAGGAACTCTGTTCTATATGTTACAGCAATATTACTATGCTCAGAACCTGCAGTACTGATAGCAAATAAAATAGGCTGAAATCTCACGTATATTATATGTACTGGAAGCAGCACAAGACTTGGGAAACAACCATTTTCTCCTGTTGTTACCTCTTGAGATATGGTAATTTCAAAAATCATTCATTGTAGTAGATACAAAACACTCAAGCCATCAATACAAAAATAAATTTATGTAGCATTTGTATATGCTCATACGAGGCTGCTTGTGCTAAGTTTCTAGTTTGAATAACTTGACGTAAGCCCAAAGTGCAGCCATGAGGTGACATACGATGATGCGAAACTCTGTCACTTTATAGTAGGAGGCACACATAAGAGCATAGAGTTTCTGTGGAAGATGGGGGTGAGGATGTGAATCAACTATGGTCTAGAGTTTGTTTATGGACATCTCTTTGGGCATTCTTCTTTTCAGAGTTTAGAGATTACTCTTTTCAGGCCATTCTTTATAATTGGAATTGCTGTTTGTTTTCTTCCTTGTTCTTCTCCTTTTGTCAGTCCATTTGACTCCTTGTCTTCTGTGTTATATTTTCTTTGGTTTGTGAATAAAGATTGTTTCTTATTGAAAAAAGATAAGAGCATAAGTCTCTGTGCATGCATACAGTGTTTGTTTCATTTATGCATGCAGCACTTATGTTATATATGTACCGTATGGAACTCCGATTAACGTGAATTTTACTGCATGCACAACATCGTGTTGTATCTCTTTCTCCTATAAAACTCTTATTAGTGGGAATTGGTGCATTCTCCAAGACTCCACAGCTTGAGAAGAAAGTTGTGAAATCTAAATTTGATTGAACTTTGTAGTCATCACTCAATGAAATTTTGCAAGTTCATGAAGAGCCCAGAAACTTTTGTGGTTATCCCAGTAACCTACATGGTGTCAACATAGAGTTTTGCAAGTTGTCCATTCATGTTGTAGTCACCTTCACCACCTAGACACTCCTATTCTTCCTTTCCCTCTGCCCGTACTTCCTGTGGCACTTAGGATGTTCTGCAATCATCACCTGCTCAACTGGACAGGATAGGCCTTCAGGAGGGGATGCCACAAGCCCTGGATCTATTATAGGTCTTTCAAGTAGATGCAGCCTCAATAGCTACTAGCTGAATAAGCTAGCATACTATTATCATATTAACCTTCCCAAAATCCTAAATAGATAAAGGGTCCCCATAGAAGCATGATAGCATTTTCTTTTGTTTATTTGATACACAGCAATTGCACATGGCTGCATTGCAGACCTGGTTTAGAAACTGGGGCCTCCTGCCGAACCCTACAATCTTGAGCAGTTAGATAGGTAGTTTGTTTAGGCAGTTCGAACCCCTGATGACATGGGAGCAAAGCATGGGCCTTCCCATTCTTTTTAATGAATCAGGCAGGCATCCAATAGATTGCTCAATTGGTGGCTATCATTTCATAATCTATCTCCCCTCATTATTCTTCAACCTCTTGTTTAATTTGGATGGTACCTAGCACAACACTTGCAACAGAAACCATTAACACAACATAGGGTAGCGCCTCGATGTGGTATTGTAGAAAGTAAATTATAAATATCTAGACCTCAGAATTATGAATTGAGATTGAGCAATATGAGATGATCTACCTGGGAGAGAGTACTGCAATTATTGGTTTGGAACTCAGTTAGAGAGAAACAGGTTCTGCTGAATTGAGTGGAGCCGGTTTTGTTAATCTTCCCATCTCACAAATTAGCCGTCTCAGGTGGAGAGTAAAACATGTCTGATGACGCATTTAGAAATCTTGGGCTGTTGTTACTATTATTCTTTTTTTGGGCTGTTGTTATTATTATTCTTTTATTACATTACACTTGCATGTAACTTTTATAAGTTCTGTTAGTGTCATAATTGAATACCAGCAACTTGCATGCACGGCTTGAAAGTATCAATTTCATTTCGGTAATTACCGATAATTGTTTCCTTTCATTCTGTGATTTGCAATTTTGTTGATATAATGACCGTATTGTGCTCTTCTGCCTCATTGATAGCATTTTCTTTTGTTTATTTGATACACAGCAATTGCACATGGCTGCATTGCAGACCTGGTTTAGAAACTGGGGCCTCCTGCCAAACCCTACAATCTCGAGCAGTTAGATAGGTAGTTTGTTTAGGCACTTCGAACCCCAGATGACATGGATGGGCCTTCCCATTCTTTTTAATGAATCAGGCCGGCATCCAATAGATTTTTCAATTGGTGGCTGTCATTTCATAATCTATCTCCCCTGATTATTCTTCAACCTCTTGTTTAATTTGGATGGAACCTAGCACAACACTTGCAACAGAAACCATTAACACAACATAGGGTAGCGCCTCGATGTGGTATTGTAGAAAGTAAATTATAAATATCTAGACCTCAGAATTATGAATTGAGATTGAGCAATATGAGAGGATCTACCTGGGAGAGAGTACTGCAATTATTGGTTTGGAACTCAGTTAGAGAGAAACAGGTTCTGCTGAATTGAGTGGAGCCGGTTTTGTTAATCTTCCCATCTCACAAATTAGCCGTCTCAGGTGGAGAGTAAAACATGTCTGATGACGCATTTAGAAATCTTGGGCTGTTGTTGTTATTATTGTTCTTTTTTCTTTTTTTTGGATAGCATGTAGCTTTTATAAGTTCTGTTAGTGTCATAATTGAATACCAGCAACTTGCATGCACGGCTTGAAAGTATCAATTTCATTTCGGTAATTACCGATAATTGTTTCCTTTCATTCTGTGATTTGCAATTTTGTTGATATAATGACCGTATTGTGCTCTTCTGCCTCATTTTAACATTCTTTTTCTTGGCACTGCAGACCAGAGATGGTAGTTGGGTGGTACCATTCGCATCCTGGATTTGGATGTTGGCTATCCGGTGTGGACATTAATACCCAGCAGGTTGTAATTTAACTCATCTTTTATTTCATTTAATACGACAGAAGTTTATTTTTCTTTTTGATATGGAAGAATCTGTAAGAATGGGTCACTTTTTTTGTTTTGTTTTTGTGAACTATTAATTTCTCCTGATGGTATATGTCATATGTAATCATGTTGGTTCCTGTGATGTCTTTTTTAACAAGAATATAATTGATGTTCATAGTTCTTTGGCTTCAGTATATTATATAGTCTTCTCCTTTGGTCCCCAAATTAGAAAACCTCGAGACCCAAAACAATATAGGTTGGTCCCCAAATTAGAAAACCTCGAGACCCAAAACAATATAGGTTGGTCCCCAAATTAGAAAACCTCGAGACCCAAAACAATATAGGTTGGTCCCCAAATTAGAAAACCTCGAGACCCAAAACAATATAGGTTGGTCCCCAAATTAGAAAACCTCGAGACCCAAAACAATATAGGTTGGTCCCCAAATTAGAAAACCTCGAGACCCAAAACAATATAGGTTGGTCCCCAAATTAGAAAACCTCGAGACCCAAAACAATATAGGTTGGTCCCCAAATTAGAAAACCTCGAGACCCAAAACAATATAGGTTGGTCCCCAAATTAGAAAACCTCGAGACCCAAAACAATATAGGTTGAGTTGTAAATCTTTACTTTTGAATGAAGGACAGTCACTGCTAACTATGCAGTCTTTGATGTATGTATCTAAATTTCCTATTTGTTTCTAGATGGTGTGTATATTTGTGTTCATTCTTTCGTTCGGGTCCCCAAATTAGAAAACCTCGAGACCCAAAACAATATAGGTTGGTCCCCAAATTAGAAAACCTCGAGACCCAAAACAATATAGGTTGGTCCCCAAATTAGAAAACCTCGAGACCCAAAACAATATAGGTTGAGTTGTAAATCTTTACTTTTGAGTGCTAACTATGCAGCCTTTGATGTATGTATCTAAATTTCGTATTTGTTTCTAGATGGTGTGTATATTTGTGTTCAACATTCTTTCATTCGTGTGTTTGTTACTGAAGATGAAGTCTATTTTGACTCTTCTTGATGGGTTTAATGCTTGACCTTCATTGACTATGATTGTTAATAGTTGGTTGGTTAACGTATCCCGAGAAGAGGGGGCCTTGAGTTGTCTCGGATGATTTTCATACTGCTACCTACATATTACATTATACTTTTCTTATACCCTTTAATCTTCTGTAGAGCTTTGAAGCTTTGAATCAACGGGCTGTGGCTGTAGTGGTGGATCCAATTCAGAGCGTGAAGGGGAAGGTAGTCATTGATGCAAATCCGCCTTATCAACCCACAAACTATGATGCTTGGCCAAGAACCTCGGCAGACCACATCCAATCTCGGGCATCTAAATAAGCCATCAATTCAAGTAAGTTGTTGACAAGCAACTTTTAGATCACATTTTTTAAAGCTACAGCATTTTGATGTCTTCTGTAATGTTCTCTCTTCAGGCCTTGATCCATGGGTTAAATCGTCATTATTACTCCATAGCAATTAATTACCGGAAGAATGAACTCGAGGAGAAAATGTTGCTTAACCTTCACAAGAAGAAATGGACAGATGGGCTGACACTAAAGCGATTTGACACTCATTCAAAAACAAATGAGCAAACAGTTCAGGTAATGGCTTTTTATAGCTAAGGTCATATTAGTTTGGAATCAATTTACTCTGTCAGCATTGGCTTTCTTTCTTGATTAGTTATTTGCCAATAATGTTTACTTGGAAAGGCGAGGAGTAGGTGTCAGCTTGTAATCAAAGCACTTTTAGGCCTCCCATGGGCTCGACAATCTTCATAACCATTTTTGTGGGAGAATGCTCATTAGGAACTGCCTATGCAGCATATGCAACTATAAAAAGCGATTTTATTCGATGGGCAGGTTGAGATGTTTTCACTGTCCAAAAGCTAATTGATGATAGAATAAGAAGAAACCCCTAAATGGTCTACTTAGTGTCGTTTGCATGGTTGCTTGTCCAAGTAATAAATAAAATAAACTGCCAGATTTTTCATTTTTGTTATAAAAAAAAATAAAATAATATAGATGAGGTTTTAATCATGTGTCATCTCCTGCTTCACTAGAATGACTGTTGGATTGTTTCCAGCAAGCTTTAAATGCTAGCTGATTTTGATTAATGCATGGGTAAATGCTACATCCGTTTAAAGTTAGTGATTCTTTCGTTATTTGGGTTTTGCAGGAGATGTTAAATCTAGCCGTTAAATACAACAAGGCAGTGCAGGAGGAGGATGAGCTGCCACCAGAGAAGCTTGCAATTGCAAACGTGGGAAGACAAGATGCTAAGAAGCACCTCGAAGAGCATGTCTCCAACTTAATGTCCTCAAACATTGTCCAGACCTTGGGCACAATGCTTGATACTGTGGTGTTCTAGAGTTTAGTAAGCAAGTTTGCATAATCGAACCTTCACTACCAAGTTTCTATATCGTTGAAACAGTCTGGAGTTGTAAGGTTTTAGCCAAATTGGAACGTGCATGAAAGATGCATCTTCGTGACGGTTTATTGTACTTGAAGTTCGTATTTCATGTCTCAGTTTGTTTGCTATTGTTGCAATTGTTTGCTAACCAAATCCCTCATCATGCGTCTCCCCCACAACACAACAAGACGGACAAGTTCTTGGTTTTTAGCACAACCATTCCTCTTCTTCTTCCCCATCAGTTCTGCATTCCACTTCTTCACACAGTAGTGGCATCTTCTTCAAGGACCCAACCAGCTTTAACACATACGCATTAAAGACCTCGCTGTTGTCATTATACTTGAAGCTTGTAGCTACCCTGAGGTGTGAGTAGAGAGTATATCTTGGCAGCAATAGCTCTTCTCCTCCATTCCCTCCTCGATCTAGTTCGATGACCACCGTGGTCGTTCCCGAGCACCCGCCTCCAACCTCCTCTCTCTCGAGTCGGTATGATGGGGAATTAGAACTACTATGGGGAAGAAGAGAAGGGTTATAAGGTGTTACAGAGAGAGAAGAAATAGAAATGGTTAGGAAGTGCTGCCCATACGTGGGCAGCGAAGTGATTTAGATTGATGGCATGAGCACAGCCCGGCTTCCCTCCCCTCCCTTCCAATACCCACCATACCCACGGCACGGCACGACACGACGTCTCTCTTAGGCATTACATCAAACACCACATGTGCCATATTCAGATACCCACAACCAGACACGACGTCTCTCCTAGGCATTTTATCAAGCACCTTCCTAGCAAGCACGAATTTCCCACAACAATACACATGAATCAAGAAGTTTGCCACAGGCAGCATCAGACTCAACCCACGCTTCAAAAATCAAAACCTTTCGAGCAACATCACGCCAGACCCAAAACGCGGCACGAAACTATAGCCAGCGGGGTCTCTAATAGCTAGTGGGACGGGGTGGGGGGCGGGGTACCCACGGGTTTTCCCCTCATTTGTCAAGCGGGGGGCGGGGGCAGGGTTCCCCATCACATGTGCGGGGGCGGGGGTAGGGTGGACTTATTTCCCCCGCGGGGGTGTTGGGGCGGGGGCGGGGTTTCCCATTACCCATGCGGGTTCCCCATTTTGTTTTTTTTTTTTTCAACCTAGGCATGTTTATAATTTTTTTTATTTCTAATGAAGATCCGATCGTTGGATCTTCGTATAATTGTGAAAAAACAATTCAAGAGAAGATCCGTGAGGATTCGACCGTTGGATAGTCGTATAATTTTGTGAGGATGATTCTAAAGGCGATCTGAGACGATCCAATAGTTGGATCTTCACATAATTTTGAGAGGATGATCCTAAGTGCGATCCGTGAGGATCCGACCATTGGATAATCGTATAAATCGGTAAAGATAATCCTCTAGGTGATATATGAGGATCCTACCGTTGGATTATTGTATAATTGTGAATTATTTTTTGTCAAAAAAAGAAAGGAAAAACAATTTTAAAAGATAGAAAATAAAAAATTTCAAAATAGAAAACAAAAAAAGTTTATATAGAGAAAATGACAAATGCGGGGGGGGGGGCGGAACGAAAATATCCCCAGATGGGGAACGGGCGCGCGGGGGAAACTTTAGGGGGGGGGGGGGGTGGGGAATCCCCCGTTTGCTCATTCTTAAGTGGGAGCATATATTGATATAAATTAAACTAAAGGGGCCGGGATCTGGGAATCATCAAATCATAAAATAAACAAGATAATAAAAATAGAACGATCATCATCACACACATAATATAGTCTTAATATATAATAACGTGGATTCACCATGAACTTCTTGAACTTCTTGATGGCTCGATACAGTTTACTCAGAAACTTCCAAGTGGCCTTGTCGTCAAGCCGGTTGCGGATGTTACTTGCTGCGGAGTATAGCACTGGTCCCTTCATCATCTTAGAGCAAGTTCACCCGTTAGGTCACCAGGTCACGATCACCAGGGCAGGAAACTATTCATTGCCACTGGATCTTTGCTTCCATCCGTTGGGTCAGGGTCACCAGTCAGTTACTATTCATAAAATATATATATATATATTTTTTGGAAAATGAGAAATGTATAATGTAAAAAAATAGTATTGATAAACAATTTGAAAATGCAACCAAATAAAATTTTATTGGTAGAAAAATTATATGTCCACCGACACCTTTTTTTTTTAACTCCACCGACACTTTTAGCGCTTGTACACCACAGACAAAGTTTTTGAAAAGTGTGAAATTTTTTTAAACAAAAACCGACATTTTTATCACATGCACACCACCGACAAGTTTTTTGAAAAGTGTGAAAAAATTTAAAACTCCACCGACACTTTTATCACATGTACACCACCGACAATGTTTTTGAAAAGTGTGAAATTTTTTTAAACAAAAACCAACACTTTTATCACATGTACACCACCGACAACGTTTTTGAAAAGTGTGAAATTTTTTTAAACAAAAACCGACACTTTTATCACATGCACACTACCGACAAGTTTTTTGAAAAGTGTGAAAAAATTTAAAACTCCACTGACACTTTTATCACATGCACACCACCGATAATTTTTTTGAAATGAGTGAGTGATAACCCACCGACACTTTTATGTGTGAAAAATTTCAATAAATAGACATGATGTTTTCACTACATACACACACCATCCGAGCTTAACAAACCTTCACCCTTTTAATATCTCTAACATTACATATTTCCTAAATTTCCCTCGTTTCAATGAACAATTGTGGGATCAAATTCGACGGTCTCAGGATGAAGACGATGAAGAGATGATGGCCACCAACGCCATTGTCATCGCTGCAGTCGCAGAAGAATCTGGAAACCAACACCGAGGGCGCGGTTCTCATCTGGGTCGTGCACCAAATGAGAAACGACTTAGAGAAGAAAGGGGCAAAGTTATGTTGGCCGACTACTTTGTCGACCGCCAGTGTTCAAAGATTGGGAGTTTCGAACAAGTTACTGGATGAGTCTCAATCTCTTCAAGCGTATATCTACTGAACTTTGCCAGTATGATTGTTACTTTGTTCAAAGGTCAGATGCAACCGGCAAAGTCGGACTGCTTCCTGAGCAGAAGATGACAGCTGCCTTGCGAATGCTTGCTTACGGTGCAGGGGCAGATCAATGTGCTGAGTATTGTCGGATGGTGAAATCCACTGCCGTCACAGCCCTTCAGCACTTTACAAGAGGAATTGTTGATCTTTACTCAGTAGAATACCTCCGCGCTCCTACTGCTGCAGACCTCAGACGACTTCTTGCCAAAGCTGAGTGGAGAGGTTTTTCAGGAATGATTGGGAGCATCGACTGTATGCATTGGTAATGGAAGAATTGTCTGACAGGTTGGGCTGGAGAATATAGTGGTAGGAAACAGATCCCCACTATCATCCTGGAAGCATTCCCATCTTACAACACCTGGATTTGGCACGCATTCTTTGGAATGCCCGGGGCATGCAACGACCTCAACGTCTTGGCAAAGTCTTCGTTGTTTGATGAGCTTACCACAGGTAGAGCACCTCTGATCCAATTCCAAGTTAACAATAGATTTCACAGTTTAGGGTACTATCTCGTTGACGGTATTTATCCTTGATGGACGACTTTCTTGAAAACTGTTCCAAATCCTACACGGCCCAAGGAAATCGAGTTTGCAAAGGCTCAAGAGGGGTATAGGAAAGATGTAGAAATATGCTTTGGTATATTACAGTCACGGTTTGGTATTGTTAGAGGAGCTGCTTGTGGGTGGCATAAATCGGACCTTCGATACATCATGCTGGCTTGTATTATATTACACAACATGATTGTCGAGAATGAATGACTTGAAGACAGCGGGGAAGAGTTGGAGTCAGATGATGAGGAGGATAACAATATGAGGCCCAGGATTGCTGAGGTATGGGAGGGACCAACCGGTAAAGACTTTGATCCTGTTGGTAGAGATGCTCATCATATGAACGGATTCATGGACCGCTACCAACAAATTAGATATGAGCACAGTCACTCCAACCTTTAGGAAGACTTTATTCAACACTTTTGGGAATTTCAAGGCAACAGGCGTATCTAGATCTGCTATTTGTGTGTGTTTTTATTTAGTTTTTATGTTTTTATTTATGTTTGTGTGGTTTCTACTGACCATTTTATGTTTTTAATTATGTTTGTGTGGTTTCATTTAGCTTTTCATTTGTAAGGGTATTATTCAAATAAATTTTCATTTCATCAATCTAATATTACATAAGTGAAAAACCAAGCATTGGAATCATAACAATACAATTATTTAAAATATATAACTCCCTAATTTTCCTAATCCTCGTTTTCATTAGGAATCCAATTTGTGTTTGTGGGGTCATCCAAATGGTTGGGGTTGGTGGATTCACCCGAAGAGAAAGGTAGGGAAGGGACTCCACCGGTGAATGGTGGTTGTGGATAGCCACCGGTGAATGGTGTTTGTGGGAAGCCACAGGTGAATGTTGGTTGTGGATAACCATCGGGGAAATGAGATTGTGGATAATACCCACAGGAGAATGGTGGTTGTGGATAGACACCAGGGAAAGGAGGTTGTGGATAATATCCACTGGGGAATGGTGGTTGTGGGATGTTAGATCCACGGGTTGCATGTTCAGCTTCTTTCTCCGCAATTTTTGTTTTTGTTTTCTTTGCCAGTAATTCTTTTTGGTTGGCATCATCTTACTTGTGTCCATCTCCATAATACGCTTTTCCCTCTCTTGAATTTTGAATTCCTCTCTTGAATATCCAATTGCAAGCGTATATAATCTCGTTGTTGTTGGTCACAGAGATGTCGAGCATATTCCTCATCACGCTTCTCCTTGGCAGACAACATTAATGTTTGGTTGGTTGCTATAGTCTCCACAGCGGCTGTTAGAGGACTGGAATCATTAGATGCTTTCTTTCCTTTCCGAACAGCTTCTTTGGCAGCCTTCTTTCCTTGAGGCCTCATAGAAGGATTGGGAGTTGCATCGGCGTTTACCTCATCTGCATCTATTTCCAGCTGGACATGAGAATTAGGAACAGATTGTTGTGTGTGCATCTATTCAGTTCCTCCCCTGGAGGTTCCTCCCGCCGAAGAGGAATGGCTTGGAATGTAACTAAATTGTTGAAACCCCTTCACAATCTCGTAACATTCTAAATTAATGAAATCACCTTTTTTTGGTTTTCCTTTCGATTTGGTCATCGCAGCTCTCCACAAATCTTGTGCTTGATGTAGCAATGTTAATTTAAACAAAAAAATATAAATCTATTAGAACAAATATAAACGAGGTACAATGTATCAACTAATTAAATCCACCAACATCACCTACTAACTTTAAGTATAAGGTGAGTATAATGTAAAATTAAAATAAATTTAAGTCTAAAGTTTGATTATGAAGTACTAATTTGAAGTATAATTATCAACTAAATTTTAATATATCTACTAATAATTTAAAGTATAATTATCAACAAGATATTTCAACTAATAATTTAAAGTAAGATGTATCAACTAATTAAATTTTAATATACACTAAAAGAATCATAAAAATTAATATTCCTGTTACACTACAAATTCATACCTCATCAATCATATTCGCACCACTCTTGTACCAACTTTTCGCTTGCCTTAACGCACAATGCCAAGCATAAAGTTCGACTTTCAATGTTTTCCACCTCCCTTGAAAAGCTTGCAATGATCTGACATATCCATCAAAATTTTCGGCATAGTGTTGGCGTATCTCTATCCATAGATCATCTTTTCTACATTCCGTACCCTTTGCCGGATCTTGGCTAACAGCCTTCCAAGACTTGCACAATTGAATGTCTTCATTAGTCTGCCAACATGTCCAGTCAATGCTTGGATCTCCTACGGGTTCGACAATTGTATTGCCTCGTACGCTCATATTGAAATCAAAAATTTTTGGAAGATGAAAGCTATGAGGAGAAGGAACAAAAAATTTTGAGGAAGAAAGATGATTTTTTTGGTGTGAGAAGTAAAATAGGAGGTGAGGTATTTATAGGAAATTTTTGTTATAATTTTTTTTGTCACCGTTGTAATCTAACTGTTATTAATTCTTTTTTAGCCTCTGCAAATGTTGATTTATAGCCGTCAGATCCATTTCATTATTATAAGCAACGGTCCAGATCTGTGGACCGTTGCATTCAAATTTGCAAAGTGGCCCAACGGCTACACGCCAAGTCGACGCATCAAGCCACTAAACGACAAAAAAACTGCTGCAACGCACCTGTTGTCTTGGTCGCCGCTAGAAGACAAGAAAGTGGCCTTCAATTCCCGCCCACGACGCGTCTCCCCGAGCATCTTCTTTTTGGGCTAGTCTGGCATCCTGGGTCACGGGCTTAGTCACCCTCCTACCCGAGATAGTGTCCTGGGCCTCCCACTGTGGTATTGCCCCAACACCGGTGGAAGCATGAATAGTTTGAAAATGGTGACCCAGCTGCTGCTTTTGACGTGGTGCCCGGGCATAAGAGAGCCCGGTGAACTTGCTCTTAGTCTTGCCCATTCTTCACTGCTCTCAGTCTGTGTGTGTGCGCTCAAAATTAGTGTGACTACATTAGGCACAAGCACATCGCTAACCGATTTATGTGTAAAATTTATTTACCTAAGTATGTAGATCATATGCGAAATTTGGTGAACAATGGTAACGAGTAAATTTTGCACATCTATCATTTACAACTTATTAGTTATACTACTTTCATCAGAGTAAATGTTTTTCTCATTTTACCTCGTGGAATTGTGCTTCTCGGATTTTGAATTTGGATTCGGCTCCCAAGCCTTTCATCTTCAACACAGGGGCAAGTGCAACTTTATCACTCAGCAACTTATGCCGACGAATAGTGGTCGGCAAAAAGCTGGGGAGCTTGAGGAAGATTGCACCTACCTAACAAAAGAATCATTGATTTTATACTCGTCAAATACTGAACAGACTGATCGATACTAATTGAACTACACAAACAAATTCCTTCAACTAGAACAAAAAGAAAAAACTGATTGACTGGTGGTGACTGCCAAGAGGCTAGTATAAGGTTGCTGTAATTATTTACTATGGACGTCATTAAAAGAGAGGAGACACACTTAGGCTGTGCAATTTGAATTGACAGTTTCCGACATACCATCAACGTATGCTCGCAAAATTAATGTGCCACTACACAAATTCCTATGTATAGATATGTTTCTCAACCATAAAAGAAAAAATTTAGAAAGCATAGACCACAAAATGGTTGGTAATGTTATTTTCAAGTATGCTTGCCAGTGAATCAATGAAGCCCTTATAAATAATAGACCAACTACTAGTTTGTAATTCGGCTGCATGTTCAGGAAGATACTGATTCCATACTAAAGACTTTTCACCATTAACATTTCAAACAATAACCTAGTCCCCTTTTTCCTTTTCTACTGCCAATTTCAAATATTCAATTGAATTATCATTTTTCACATAAACAACACAAAGAATTCCCTTACCTGCACTTAACTACAAGCATCTCAAAGAAACTATTTCCCTCACAATTTTTGTCACCTCCACCAGAGCCATATCAACAAGAGCAAGTGAAAATAGTACATTACCTTCTTTGAAGCTTTATCAACGAAACGTGTGATATGCAAATCTTGATAAAGTGTAGCCTCATCCATGCTGTAACTAACAGAAGTACTTTTCCACCAAAGAAGCCCCGAGTGATTGTTGACTCTTTGCATATCAGCTCTTTTCCAAGTCTGACACCTGCTTTTGCCAAACTCTGAAATATCTTCACATCATGCTTCAACAAGTATTGCTTGAGACATTCATCAATATGGAGCAAAGGAAACAATATCTTGCACGGATACACTTGTGCAATCAGGAAGATAAGACTCAATTCCTTAGAATCTGCACTCTCAGAATTCCGGCAAACATTGACAAAAACCTTTCCTGAAAAGATTATGTCACCACTTGTTTCACGTGAATTTTATATTTGTTGAACCTTCACAGCACACATGTTTTGATCTATTGAGAGTTGCAGCGGATCGATCTGAGAAATCAAAATTTGAAGAAAATCAAAACCTTAATTCCTTGTCTGCTAATAGAAGATACAAATAAAAAACCATATGATGCACCAAGGAGCAATAGACTCGGAGGCAGCTCAGGAAATTGAAATATATCTTTACAACAATTAAAACCATATGAATCTGTTAATGTCTAAAGTTCAGCGGTAACTAAACCTTTGTTAACGCCGGTCCGATGGGCGGACCGCTACTTGTGATATTCTCAGAGTTTCCACTACCTGTCAAGTAAAATACAGAGGGCGTCAGAGGGAGACCGCGTTGGCTGTCTTCTCTTCTCTAATGCCTAAGTTAGTCAATGTATTTATGTTGACAAAATAACAGTAGATAAGTATTGAATGCGTAATTAATGAGGAAAGAAGAGAGAACCTTTTATAAGTGAGGAGGGAGTTGATCTTCTCCATGTTTTCGATGTGGGACTGATATGCTTCAGTCCCTATCTTCTGGAGCTTCTGATGTTGTTTTGGCGCAGTCAGCGGTGTTCTGGGGGTGTGCTGGGGCTCAGGCGGTTGCCTGCTTGGCTGTGTTCCCATAGGTCACTCTTTTGGAGGGAGTCGGTACCGCTAGCGGTAGCATGAGCGTGGCTCTTTATAGCTAATTATGCTTGCAAATGCCTATGTAAGACAAGTCCCCCAAGTCCCCATCTAAGGAGGGCAATCTTGGTTGGGGAGTTGTCTAGCGGTTCGAAGTGTTGCTTCCGCCAGACTTTGCAAAAGCATAATTAGCGTCAGTGTGATGTCGACCATGGACTTACTGAGCAAATGCTTTATACCCTTTTGGGTGGGCCCCTGCTAGGCACCCCAGGGAGTCCCCCACTCCCCGGCTAAGATAGACATCCGTTTGGTCGGTGTATTGTTTGCTGAGGTGGAGTTGCGCAGAGCAGAGGGTGTTGGGTAGCGAGCCCAATCTTTGATACCCAAGTGGCGGGGGTCAACATGCCTGATCAGGGCCGTTGAAGACTGTGTTGACGCGTCCCCCTACCTGTCCCGGAGGACCATGTTTTGACTGCAACGCTGCGTTGCGGTAGTTGTCAAAGTGAGGCGTTGCCTCGGGAATCGCCGTTGGCGGAAGTCCCTCCGCTGATGATAAGTGGCCGGCAATGTTGCAGACCTGCTTGGCGGTAGCCTGGTGAATGGAGCTGCGGTCAGCGGTGACAGTTTTATCTCTAAAGTGCCAAGGGAGAAGTCTCGCTAGCGGAGTTGCGCTTAGCGGAGACTATCTCGCTTGTGAGATGGAAAGGGAGAAGTTGCGCTTAGTGGAGACTATCTTGCTTGCAAGATGGAAAGGGATAAATTACGCTAGCGGAGTTGCACTTAGCGGAGACTATCTAGCTTGCAAGATGGAAAAAGAGAAGTTTCACTAGCGGAGTTGCACTTAGCGGAGACTATCTCGCTTGCAAGATGAAAAAGGAGAAGTTCCGCTAGCGGAGTTGGGCTTAGCGAAGACTATCTCTCTTGCAAGATGGAAAGGGATAAGTTTCGCTAGCGGAGTTGCGCTTAGTGGAGACTATCTCGCTTGCAAGATGAAAAAGGAGAAGTTCCGCTAGCGGAGTTGCGCTTAGCGGAGACTATCTCGGTTGTAAGATGGAAAGGGAGAAGTTCCGCTAGCGGAGTTGCGCTTGACTATCTCGGTTACAAGATGTAAAGGGAGAAGTTCCGCTAGTAGAGTTGCGCTTAGCAGAGACTATTTCGCTGAGTGTCCAGATGATTGATGATTTTCCTTTTCGATGGTTACCTTGTATAAACGCTTCGTGTGACGGTGTTCGACACGTGGCCAACAGGTATTGGGTTAGCGTGTAGATTTATGTCTGTTCAGCACGCCCGTCGCCTAGCCATAAATGCGGGTAATTATTGATTTTGTAACCGAGGGGTGGTCTCGGTAATTCCAGAGAGTAAGTGTAAGCGTGGGGCACGTGTACGGTTATCGTGCGATGTCGTTTTTTAGCGAACGGTCAAGATTGGGTTGATGTTGACGTAAAAGAGAGGGAAACCTGGTGGTTTGGCATTTTGCACCTTGAACTAGTATCGTCGTCTTGACGCTTCGCTTTGCATTCCGAGAAGAAGATTTGCTACGATTTTGTGAAGTTTATCAATCTTTGAAGCACGAAGATCTCTTGCAGTGAAGCCAAGCGCCTTCGATCGCACCAAAGCTTTCATCTTTGAGGTTGGTATCTTGAATCCCATCCCTGTTTTATTGAATTTCTGTGTGTTTGTTTCTGTCAGTTTCTGGGTTTTCGATTTGGGTTGCTATCTGTTCCTCCTTGGTGTGCTCTGAGGGTGTAATGCGAGTTTTGGGGATGGATTTTGGTGTTTGATAGAGAGTTGGGGTTTAGGGATTTGCTAGATGGTCGAATCTTGGTTGAGTGTATAGGTGCGTTTTGTTCTTGTTTTGGCATTTTCTGGGCAATTGTTCTTGATGTTCTTGGATGGAACTGGTAAAGGGGTAGCTTAGATCTTTTGCGAATTGACTAGTTTGGGTTTTAGGGTTTTGGGATGGTGAGTGTCGTAGAGATCTCTAGCGGTGAGGATTCCGGGTCTGACGAGTCGCTCAACATGGCGGATAGGGTGTTTATTGACTCGTTGCATCTGTTTGCCCCTGCAGGAACCTCACTATCCGAACCACTAGACATTGTGCCACTACAGACCATACCCTGGGAAGTTTCCTTGGGTCGTGCTGGTCGTCCTGAGAGTTTTAGGGCAAGAGAAGATGCCGCTACTCGCAAAAGGGGGGAGGAGAGGCTGGCGAGCAATAGCGCCACTAGCGGCTCTGCTGATGGGGTGAGAGAGGCTGGCGGGGAAGAGGTTGAGTTAGCATGGGTTCTCGGCGACGGCATAACAGTTGACTAGGCGGGAGGACCAATGGCGGTGGATGCTGTCAATCGTGTGAAGTAGGTGTTTCGCTTGCTAGGTGTAGTGAAGCTACGACTGCCGCTGAAGGATGAGAGAGCGTCGTTCCTGCCAGCGGGGCATACCGCCGTGCATGAGGCGATCTTCCGCCAGGGAGTGACATTCCCGCTGCTGCCAAATCTCCATATTTTGGTCTGTGAATTTGGCCTCCCCTTTAGGCAAATTTGCCCTAATATGTGGTAGTTGCTGATGACGCTCAACTCTCTTTGGCGTTTGTCTGGTTGTGAGGGTCCAACCGTGGCGGAGGTGCTGCACTTCTACGATTTGGTGTACATGAAGCGCCAAGGATGTAGCGGGCAAGTGAATTTGAGTCGTCGCCAGGGGGCGCCAAAGCTAATCGAGAACTTGAAGGACTCCATGTCACCCTGGCGGGGGACCTTCTGTGTTGCCATTGCCGGATGGGAATATCAAGCGGGGTCGAATGAGGAGGAGCCGACATTTAGGATTAAATCAAAATTTCAACCTATCCGAGGTTGTCGTTGGCCCCACTACACCTGGTTGGTTTTTGTTGTACAATAATTCCTTCTGTTGTAATGATTGTTCCATTTTTTTTTTGTAGCGGGCCTGCAGTATAACTTGACGCATGAAGAAGAGTGTCGCTTGGCAAGAATTCGAGGTTGTTGGCAGAACCGCAACCTGCTAGATCTTCGCCTACTCACCGGGTGGGAGTTGTTGGTCGATCAACAGTTGACACGAGCCTTTGGTAAGTACCTTCCGCTGATGTGTCCTTTTGTTCCGTTTTCGTCGGGCTAACTCATTGTTTTTTGTATAGATTCTCCACCGGGAAACAGAGCAAGCCGTGAAGCATTTGAGAAATCCATGGACCGTGCCGAGATCAACAACTTCCTGGAAAGCATGTACACCTCTGGGCTGGCGGCCCAAAAGACCGTCATTAACCTAGAGACACTGGCACTAAGCCAGTCTGAGACTCCGGTGGTGCTGCCGATGCCGCACCACTCTCACTTGGTGCCGATGGTTCTCCCATCGTTCAGGCGGGAGCTGGCGTGGACCGTGGGGCTGTCGGCTGGAGTAAGGCCCCTGCTGCAACTGTGCAGCAAAAAAAAGAGAATGCCCGCTAACCAGCGTGGGCCGCAGAAGGAGAAAGTGGTGCTGCAGGAGGAAACAGTCACCATTGCCGGGCTGGAGCAGCAGAAGGGATTGAAGCCTGCCGCCGCTGGATCCACACGGGTGGCGCTTCAGAAGAGGCGTTGCCAGAATGACCCCGATGGGGAGGAGGAAGGTGACGACTTGGAGACCATTGGGGCCCGCTAGCAGAAAAGAGCAAAACAGGCTCCGCCCAAGGCGGTCATTGTCGCCAATAGGGAGGTGCAAGCAAAAGACCTTGACTTGTTTGCCGCGTACTCAGAGTTCCTGACCGATAATGAGAAAGAATTTTTTTTTCACCTCTGCGAGCGGCTCGGGTTCGGCGGCCTAGAGGGGATTGTGCGCTCAACCGCCGTTGATCAATCGTCCTTTAGCTTGGCCTTTGGGCATCTTTCTGTTGGGCTGCACGAGATGTTCCTAGTGGCGTCGAAACAGCCCCGGGTTGAGCAGCAGCTTAGGGAGGAGATCAAGGGTCTCTAGATCGAGGGAGCTGGGGGAGGCCAAAGTCATGTTGGTGGATGTGGAGCGGCGCCTAACCAAGGTAGAATGTGATGCTGCGGATGCTCGCGGCAAGCTAGCTATCGCTGTTGAGCGGGACATGGAGCAGAATGACCACGTCTCCAAGCTAGAGCAGGATGTAACCTTCCTGACGGATCGAGTGGCTGCTAAGGATAAGAAAGTTGAGATCCTTCAGCGGGATTCTGCCGCCAAATCCACTGAGGTGAAGAGGCTGGAGGGTGAGGTTGCTTGCCTGGAAGCTGAGGGGAACCGTGCGGCGGCTGCCACTGTGGATGCGTTTAAGCAGTCGGCGGAATATAAGAAAGCGATGACTGACGCGGTGAAAGCTGGTGTCGCCGCCAACGTGGAACTGCTGAACCAAAAGCCCTCGATCGACTGGGTCAAGGCGTCCCAGCTCGCTGGGCAGTTAGGTAAGAACGCACCGCCCGCGAAGGGTGTGGTTCCGACCCATGCTGAGGGTGCCCGCTCAGGTAGCGGAGCGAGTCGTGTGGGTCCGGTGGACGACTCTCAGCGGACCCCACCTCCTACTCAGTCTGAAGTCTCCCGTGCTGGCTTTCTGGCCGCCCACACCTGAGCGGATCATACCATTATAACGCCGAGCCCTACCGCTCGTGGGTCTAATCAGATGAGCCGTTAGTCCGAGCAACAACCACCACCGGAGGATGAGACTGCCGCTGTTGTCCCCTGGCATCTATGAAGATAGCTCCATAGCATTATGAGTGCCGCTGAGGCCTGTTTTGTTTTGTTTTTTTGTTTTGTGCTCCGCTAAGGCCTTTTTGTATGTTGACAATATATTTGGGCGGGGAGTCCCGACCCGTAATATACATATGGTTTTTGTTTGTTTCCGAGATGAATGTGTTTACCGATTGTATTGTTTGAATACTATTGGACCGCTAGCGTTTTGACTGCTGTCTTGTGACTCAATGAAACATTAAAGGGATTGAAATTGTTCCAAGTGCATGATGTAGCGGACATGGTCTGCCGAATATTGTTGGCATTGCCAGTTGATTCTTGTGCTTGGACTTGGAGACAATGGTTTGAATAATTCCTCGTTTCATTGATAGCTGATATATCAGCATTCACAAAAAGCGGGATTGTACCCATTGGGTAGCTTCCCTTAGCAAAATAGAGTCAAAAATTTAGTTAAGTCAAGATGCTCTAAGGTAGCAGCATAACTATTTGTAGTAATACCGAAGGTGTTTGGTATTCCAAGGGTGGGTAGTTGTGACGCCATCCTTGTCGATCAGGTAGAAGGTGCCGGGGCTGGCGACTTCTACAATTTGATATGGACCTTCCCAAGTTGGGTGGAGTGCCGTTGGCTGACCTCCTTTATTACCCAGTCCCCCAGTTGGAGGTTCTGGGCCTTGACCCTGGCATTGTAGAAACGTGATACCCGTTGTTTGTTTTCCAAATTGTGCAGATGGGCCTTGTGTCGTTTCTCCTCTAGGAGGTCCTTGTCGAGATTGACGCCTTCGCCGTTGGTCTTGGGGCAGTAGCCTTCGACTCTAGCTGTAGGTTAAGTTACCTCAATAGGTAGGACGGCTTCAGTTCCGAACATCATACAAAATGGTGTTTCACCAGTGGCGGAAGTTAGGGTAGTCCTGATGGCCCACAAAATAATTTCTCGTTTTATTGATAGCTGATGTATCAGCGTTTACAAAGAGCAGGGTTGTACCCGTTGGATAGCTTCCCTTAGCTAAATAGAGTCACAAATTTAGCTAAGTCAAGATGCTCTAAGGTAGCAGCATAACTATTTGTAGTAATACCGAAGGTGTTTGGTATTCCAAGGGTGGGTAGTTGTGACGCCATCCTTGTCGATCAGGTAGAAGGTGCCGGGGCTGGCGACTTCTACAATTTGATATGGACCTTCCCAAGTTGGGCGGAGTGCCGTTGGCGGTGTAATGACCTCCTTTATTACCCAGTCCCCCAGTTGGAGGTTCTGGGCCTTGACCCTGGCATTGTAGAAACGTGATACCCGTTGTTTGTTTTCCAAATTGTGCAGATGGGCCTTGTGTCGTTTCTCCTCTAGGAGGTCCTTGTCGAGATTGACGCCTTCGCCGTTGGTCTTGGGGCAGTAGCCTTCGACTCTAGCTGTAGGTTAAGTTACCTCAATAGGTAGGACGGCTTCAGTTCCGAACATCATACAAAATGGTGTTTCACCAGTGGCGGAAGTTAGGGTAGTCCTGATGGCCCACAAAATAATTTCTCGTTTTATTGATAGCTGATGTATCAGCGTTTACAAAGAGCAGGGTTGTACCCGTTGGATAGCTTCCCTTAGCTAAATAGAGTCACAAATTTAGCTAAGTCAAGATGCTCTAAGGTAGCAGCATAACTATTTGTAGTAATACCGAAGGTGTTTGGTATTCCAAGGGTGGGTAGTTGTGACGCCATCCTTGTCGATCAGGTAGAAGGTGCCGGGGCTGGCGACTTCTACAATTTGATATGGACCTTCCCAAGTTGGGCGGAGTGCCGTTGGCGGTGGAATGACCTCCTTTATTACCCAGTCCCCCAGTTGGAGGTTCTGGGCCTTGACCTTGGCGTTGTAGAAACGTGATACCCGTTGTTTGTTTTCCAAATTGTGCAGATGGGCCTTGTGTCGTTTCTCCTCTAGGAGGTCCTTGTCGAGATTGACGCCTTCGCCGTTGGTCTTGGGGCAGTAGCCTTCGACTCTAGCTGTAGGTTAAGTTACCTCAATAGGTAGGACGGCTTCAGTTCCGAACATCATACAAAATGGTGTTTCACCAGTGGTGAAAGTTGGGGTAGTTCTGATGGCCCACAGAACTTCAGGCATCGATTTACCAAGGGATTAAGGCTATTAAACCCTAATCCCCGGCAACGGCACCATTGACTTGATACACATTAATGCAAGCGTACTTATCATTGTCAAGATAGAGAAGTATAATGCCCCAAGTTATAGTACCACGGGGATTAGTGGCTAACCCACAATCCTTGGGTGGTCGGAACTAAAGACACTAAGCAAATAAAGGAAATAAAACAAATAAAATAAAATAAAAAATAAACTAAGGCACCAAGCCTTAGCAATGCTCGGCTTTGATTTTCGCCAAAACCTAATCAAAACTAAGAATCTAGTGGTGGATATGCACAAATGAGTGGAATAGTTCAATGTTTGTGAGGTGATTTTAACATAACAAAAAGTAATGAAATGTAAAGCAACTAATAAAAATGCAAAGAAATTAATAAAAGCGTAAACAATATAAATGGGAATGTCGGGTGCTAGGGAGGATCCTTCACCAAATCTCATGTGTCGGAATCTAATCTAATGTAGATGCATATTTCCTATTTTGGCGATAGTCGTATCCAAGGCGGTTCAAGGCTCAAAGACTGAAATTCCCTTTCATGGTATTCCTACTCCGGTTGAAGGGTCGTAGGAACGTACTTAACATGAATTAGAGTCGGTTCAAGGGTCACTAATTCACATCAAGAGGCGTAGAGATCGTGGAATTAGACTACTAAGCGACCTGCCCGTGCAATCATGCAATGGGTGTAAATCACCATGCTTATAACACCTCGAATACGAAATTGAAGGTTTCTAGCTTAGGAATTAAAGGGGGTCAAGCCTCTAACTCCGTCCTAGACATGCTCAAAATACACACCCTAGAGTTGACTAGGCTCCTAGACATGCATTTTAACCCAACAAAAATAGATATAAGCATCCATCATATAAATATTGCATCATTACATTAAATTAAACATCTTTTACACAAATTTTGGGTTAGGGACACAACCCTAACCCCCAACAAGAAAATTACTCACAACCCATAATTATAGACATCAAAACAACAAAATTCAAATAGTAAAGAGTAGAGAAGTGTAGGAGAAAACAAGTATAGTCACAAATAGCTAAAAAGCTAGCATGACTAGCCTTGAATTAAAACTCTCAAAAAATACCCAAATATTGAATCTTGTAGAGGAGAAGTCTCCTTGATGGATCCTTGAAGCTTTGTGTGAGTAATCCTTCAAATCTCAAAATAAACTAAAGAAAAGATGAAAAAATGGTGAAGAAAGATGGGAAAGAGAGCAGCCCAAAGGGCTGCCTCTGTTTTGAGGTGGTGCGGCTACTGTTTGTGTTTTCTTGAGGAGAATAGGTCGTGGGCTATATATGCTCAAGAGAGAGGTGAGAATCGGTTAATAATTGAAGTGGCTGGTCTGTTTGATAAATGAAGAGATGAGGTAGGCACGTGTCAATCAATGGGTGGATGGCTTCCTTGGTTTGTGACACGTGCAACCTAACGAGAAGCATAATTAGAAAAGATGCAAAGCTGCTTCGTGCTTCCTTTATTTAATCAAACAAATGTTTAATTAAATAAATGTTTGATTAAATATATATATATATATATATATATATTTCTCCCCGTAGTGACTTAGGACTTTCGCACACATCATCATACTCCCGAGATTGCATTAACCATGGTTGACCATGTCGACAATTTAGCCCATTTGTGGGAATACTTCAATTTACACAATTTGGCTCTATTTTTTCTTGATTTCCGCAATTCCGTTTATTTTCTACAAAATAATAAAAATAGATTAATTACACAATAATTGACTTGAGGACTAACTTATTTGAGTGTTTTAGATATAATTACACGCATATAAATACGTGTAATCAGCATTCCCCGCCATGCGTCATTGCCAGAATGACCCTTCCCTCCTCTAGGGTTAGACACCTGAGGTTAGGGTGGGTGAACCCCTGTCGGTAAAGCTTGCCATTCTGGATGTTGTAGCGGGTTGCTCTCCGCTTGAGCTGTCGTGCTTCGACTTTGTCCTCTGGCAGTGTCCCATTGCGCTTGTATTCGATGATCTCATCCATCCAACTGGGATTGACCTCAATGTTGAAGATCTCGGCTACGGTTTTTGTGATGCTTGGCTTGTTAAGACATTCCACCGTTGTGTCCGCTGGACTTTGGTGTGGCTGAGTGGTTGCTAGTCTCGCTAGTGAATCAGCTTTGGCGTTCTTTTCCCTGGGGATCTGTGTGATGGTGTGGAATTTGAATTTCTTGAGAAGTGTCTTGACGTAACCCAAGTATGCCACCAACTATTGGTCCTTGGCCTGGAAACTGTCGTTGACCTGGTTGACGACTAACTGGGAGTCGTTGAATATGTTGACATTGTCAGCCCCCGAGTCTATGGCGAGGAGTAGGCCGGCGATGAGCGCTTCATACTCCGCCATGTTGTTTGAGGTTTTGAAGTTGAATTTTAGCTCGTATTCCACGTTCAGTCCCCCTGGCCCTGTTAAGATGACTCCGGCACCGCTGGCCTTGGCGCAAGAGGAGCCGTTCACGTGTAGGTTCCAGTCCGACTACTGGGGAGCTGGTTCTTTAACGGTTACCATTTCTGTATTGGGCTCTACCTCTGTGTTGGGTTCAGCCTGAAGCTCGGTGAGCTCAGCAATGAAGTCTGCCACTGCCTGGCCTTTCATGGCTGTTCTTGGTTTGTAGTCAATGTCGAACTCGCTAAGCTCGATGGCCCACTTGCTAAGGCGCCCCGAGTGTTCAGGGTTCTACATTACTTGCCTCAGCGGTTGATTTGTTAAGACATGAATTGTATGGGCCTGAAAGTACTAACGGAGGCGTCTAGCGGCGACGATGAGTGCGAGAGTGAGCTGCTCCAGGGGGGATATCTTGTTTCAGCCCCTTTCATGCTTCTGCCGGCGTAGAATACGAGGAGCTCGTCTTGGCCGTCCCGCCGGACAATTGCACAGCTTACCGCAGACTGTGATACCACTAGGTATATATACAATGTCTCCCCCTGCACAGGAATAGAGAGAAGCAGAATTGCTGTCAAGTACTCTTTCAAGCTCTGGAACGCCGCCTCATAGTCTGGGTTCCAGTCGATGACCTTCTTATGGGTTGTTTTCAGGACTTTGAAAAATATGAGGCATCTATCAGTGAGTCTGGAGATAAACCGAGAAAGGGAGGTTAGTTTGTCCTGGAGGCTATGAACGTGTTTCTTCCACTCTGGAGCCTTCATGTTGAGGATGGCTTGTACCTTGTCAGGATTGGCCTCTATGCCCCGTTCATTGACTATGTAACCTAGAAATTTGCTGGCGGTGACGCCGAAGAAGCATTTTTCGGGGTTGAGGCGCATACCGTAGGCCAAGAGAATGGCGAATATGATTATGAGGTTTGCCACGTGTCTACTGGCCTTTATGTTTTTTACCAACATATCGTCCACGTAGACCTCGATGATTTTGCCCAGATGTTCTGTGAACATAACATTCATCAGCCGCTAGTAAGTTGCACCGGCATTCTTCAAACCGAAAGGCATGACATTTTAGCAGTATAAGCCCTTGTCGGTGGTGAAGGAGGTGTACTCCTGGTCACCAGGGTGCATCTTGATCTGATTGTATCTAGAGAAGGCGTCCATCATGCTAGCTCGTGCCCAACGGTTGCATCTACCAGTTGGTCAATGCGAGGTGGCGGGAAGCTGTCCTTGGGGCATGCCTTGTTGAGGCCCTTGAAGTTGACACACATCCCCCATTTTCTGCTGGGTTTTTTGACCATGACCAAGTTGGAAATCCACTGAGGATAATTTACCTGGCAGATGAATCAGATGCCCTGGAGCTTGGCAACCTCTTCCCCTATTGCAAAGTATCTCTCGTCATTGAAGGCCCTTCGCTGCTGCTTGATAGGGTAGGCAGATGGTTTGATACTTAACTTGTGTGTGATGATCTCAGGGGAGATGCCTGGCATGTCAGCGTAGGACCATGCAAAGATTGCGGCGTTATCAAGTAGAAATTAGGTAAGTTCAGCCGCTACCTCTGGGTCTAGCTGAGCCCCGATGCGGACTGTTTGCTCAGGGTGTTTGTTGGAGATGCTGATAACCCTCAAGGATGTTTTTGGGTTGACGGACTCCTTTTTGACATATTTCTTCTCTTCTTCCCTAGGGTCCTAAAAGATATCTGGTGCTCGTGCACGGTTTCCTACTGTGAGGATCTAGAGCGGCGCGTCGACCGCGACACAGTCGTTGAATAACACTTGCGTGCAAGCTGGTGACCTCCCTTCACACATCCCGTCCCGTTGGGAGTAGGGAGCTTCATGAGGAGCATGTATCCTGCAATGATGCAATTATGTTTGTTAAGTGCTGGTCGACCAATGATGGCGTTATATGAACTGAAGCAGTCCACAATGATGAACTCTGTATGGATTTCCGCTGTACGTGGACTAGCACCGATAACTAGTGGCATGTAGTCAGAACCCAATGGCTGCGTGACGTCACCGGAGAAGCTAAGCAATGGCTCATGATCCTGTAGTAGTTTTCTATTCCGCTGAAGTTTGTCATAGCAACCGTTGAAGAAGACATTTACAGCGGACCCGTTGTCAACAAGGACCCTTCCCACTGACCATTTATCGAGTATGGCGTCAATCAAGAATGGACCATCATGGGGCAGATGTACTCCGTGCTCCTCCTCCTCTGAGAAGGTAATGGGCTCCCAACCAGATTTTGGGAGTTTGGAGGACCACTCGTAGCGGATATTGCAAACTTCTTTGGGCTAGTTAGCACGTGCGTATTGCTTTTTTGCCCTGTGAGACATGTTGGTTATTGGAGCACCACCGACAATGGTGTTGATGCGGCCCAGGGGCTCAATGTTGGCTATCATGGGTGGTGGTTGGTGTACCTTGAATTGTTCCATCTTACCATCTCGGTACAAAGTCTCAATAGCTGTTTTGAGCGCATTGCAGTTGTTGGTGTTGTGACCGCTGTCCTCATGGTGCTTGCACCAATTGCCAGTATTTCACTGTTTACCCACCTTTGGGTACTTTCTTGGGCATGGTGGCAGAATCTGGTCCTTGCATTGGTCGTATGTTTCTTCATACGAGACCATGAGGACTGTAAAAACTGCATACCGCTAAGAGGATTCCGTCTGTTTATTACGGTTATCCCCATGAGATGACCTGTTGCCCCTATTGTAATGTTGGTCCTTCTGCAGCTTGCTCTAATGATTGCCTTGTTGCCACTCTCTCTTCTTATCAGTTGGCGGCGCAGCAGAAGTTTTGCTAGCGGTTTCCTGATGGCTGGCAGAGGGTTGGGTGGACTTTACAGGTGTTGGTGGTGGTGGGAGAGTTTCTCCATATGTGATGAATTCTGCCTGTGCATGGATGACAGCCTCGCTCATGACATGGTCGTAAGCGGCATTTGGATGATTGTAATTGAGGTGATAGAGAAATGGCCCCTTGAGGAGTCCCTGCTTGAAAGTTGCTAGCGCCGTTGTCTTATCAAGATCGCGGCACTGGGATGTTGCCGCTCCCCATCTGGTGACAAACGCCTTCAATGTTTCCTTCGCTCCCTACTTGAGGTTGAATAGTTTAGCTATGTTGTGGTGTCCGGCGACCAACAGGATGAACTGAGAGAGGAAAGCATTTGACAGTGCGTGGAATGAGTCAATGGAATCGGGCGGGCACTCAAAGAACCAACTCATTACATCGCTATCCAACGTTTCGCTGAATAAGTGGCAGAGGGTGGCCTCATCGAATCCCTTATTATTGGTGACTTTTTTGAAGGTGTCCATATGGATAAAGGGGTCAGTCATGCAGCCATAATGTGACATCTTTGAGGTCTTTGCGTGTGCTGGGCGGATGGCATGCAGGATCCTGGCGGTGAATGGTCCCGGCCTAGACGCAAAGAGTGGATTTGGAATTGGCGCTGGGGCACCTGCCTTTGCTCGGATTAGCCTTTGCTCTAGTTGTTGCATCTGCTCCAGAATTAGGGAGATTGCGTCACCAGTGGGCCCTTCCTGGAGGTTCCGCTGAGCCAGCTCCCACCCCCAGGATTACCTTCTGTTCTAGCCCTGATTGCCTAGCGGTTGGTGTATGGTTGTTACTCCGCCTCTTGCTCCAACATTAGCCAGGGTGGTGGAGGTGGTCCCATTCCACGTAGTTCTGGTGGGTTCAACGGTACCTACATATGTATGATTGGTCCGGGTACCAGTCCGGGGGTGTTGGGTTAACTGCGTCTGGTGCTCCGGGATTACTCTCTTTGCGCTCGGTTGGCGTTTGCCTCCAGCACCCTCTTCAGCTCATCAAATCTTGACATCAGCGTGGCCACCTGCTTTTGGGCCTCAGCCTTTTCTCGGCGCTCCTGCTCACGCTCTCTATTTTCTTTGTGAAGGTCCGCCAGTGTCAGCTCATACATAGCGGCGAGGTTCTGCATAGGTAGGCGGCTCCGCTCGGCTGAGCCTCAGCTGTAGTTTGGGTTGGCGGGATCTAGGGAGTAACCTGGGGTTCCACGGCGAGGTTGACCAGTGTGTTGAACAGTGCATGATTAACATTAACCGCTTGGTTAACTTTAGTTGCTCGATTGGTGGGGTGGGGGTTGGCGGATTGATCTGCTTGCTCCTTCGCGTTTCCCTTGCTACCGTTAGTCATGGTGGATGTTGTGGTAGGATGGCCTTTTGTTCAAGGAATTCCCACAGACGGCGCCAATGTTAATGTCCAAAGTTCAGCGGTAACTAAACCTTTGTTAACGGCGGTCCGATGGGCGGACCGCTACTTGTCATATTCCCAGAGCTTCCGCTACCTGTCAAGTAAAATACAGAGGGCGTTAGAGGGAGACCGCGTTGGGTGGTCTTCTCTTTTCCGATGCCTAAGTTAATTAGTCAATGTATTTATATTGACAAAGTAACAGTAGGTGAGTATTGAATGCGTAATTAATGAGGAGAGAAGAGAGAACCTTTTATAGGTGAGGAGGGAGCTGATCTTCTCCATGTTTTCGATGTGGGACTAATATGCTTCAGTCCCTAGCTTCTGAAGCCTCTAATGCTGTTTTGACGCAGCGCATGGCGACGCGTCAGCGGTGTTATGGGGGTGTGCCAGGGATCAGGCGGTAGCCTGCTTAGCTGTGTTCCCATAGGTCACTCATTTGGCGGGAGTCGGTACCGCTGGAGGTAGCATGAGTGTGGCTCTTTATAGCTAATTATGCTTGCAAATACCTATGTAAGTACAGAATCCTACATATTTGTTGAGTTCTTGTCCATTTCAATAACAAAAAATAATTATACCTTATCTAGTGAAAGAGATCGGCAATCACAGCACCAAGATCTCGCTGCTTCTTCTTCTTCTTCTTGTAATACAAACAAATTCCCATATAGAAAACTAAACTCTCCTTAGGCAATTGAGCCGAGAATGAGAATGAGAGTTGGAGATCCATAGTTGCCTCTACTACATCTTGTTCTTGTTCTTGTTCTTGGTCTCGGAGAAGAGAAACAGCAGTACGTTTATCTTCTTACTTACTAATAACTATTCTCCTAACATTATCAACATCATCTCATTCAGTTATTCAAAGCTAGAATTAATATGTTTTCAGGCCATCCATGCATAGATTCTTCCTGATATACCTCTCTTAATATATTTTTCAACCTAATATTTTTAGATGCAAAGTGATTGATTGGTAGGAAATTCAGTGATGCTTCAGTTAAGAGTGACATGAAGCTATGGCCTTTCAAGGTACGTCGTGGTCCTGGGGATAAGCCAATAATTATGGTCAATTACAAGAATGAAGAAAAGCAATTTGTTCCTGAGGAGATATCTTCAATGGTTCTTCTTAAGATGTGTGAAATAGCAGAGGCCTACCTCGGAACAACTATAAAGAATGTTGTTATTACTGTTCCAGCCTACTTTAGTGACTCTCAACGCCAAGCCACAAAGGATGCTGGTGTTATTGCCGGGATGAATGTTATGCGGCTCATCAATGAGCCTACAGCCGCTGCAATTGCATATGGCTTGGACAAAAAGGACAGCACTCTTGGTGGGAAGAATGTTCTTGTTATCGATCTAGGTGGTGGTACTTTCGATGTGTCCCTTGTCAAAATTGAAGAAGGAATTTTTGAGGTGAAATCTACTGCTGGAGATACCCACCTTGGGGGAGAAGATTTCGACAATAGAATGGTCAACTATCTTGTACAAGAGTTTGAGAGGAAGCACCAAACTGATATTTGCAATAAGGGAAAAATTCACCAACGGTGTCTGGACACTTAAGGGACTTTCAGAATGATATCCGAACTTACAAAGTTATCAATGTGATACCTGGACTCATTTTTTCATATCAACGTCGTACTTACGAACAGTTTCCGTCACGGAGCCGTTAAATTTTGCACGTGCGATGCATGCGAGTCATTTAATGAAGATAAAAAGACCGACTTACCCTCAAAAATTTTTGGAAAAATTGACCAACGGTGTCTGGACACTTATTAGGAGACTTTCAGAATGATATCTGAACTTACAAAGTTATCAATGTGATACCTAAACTCATTTTTTCATATCAACGTGGTACCTACGACCAATTTCCGTCACGGAGCCGTTAAATTTTGCACTTGTGATGCACGTGAGTCACTTAACGAAGACAAAAAGACCGATTTACCCTCAAAAGTTTTTTTTTTCCTTTCCTTTTCTTTCTTTCTTTATTCTTCTTCTTCTTCTTCTTTTTCGGATTCTTTATTCTCTCCTTCTCTCCTTGCCAGCACCACCGCTTTCGGAGAACCCACCATCGAATATGCAGGAAGAAAAATGGGGGAGAGCCACAACAACCTCCACCACCGCCCAATGACGTCGTCCTCCGCTGCTTCTTGATTGGGATTGGGGATAAGGACTGCTTCTTCCTCCACCGCTAGCGAAATCATGGAGGCTCGAGGCCACATTCTAAGGGCCACCGGCCGGAAGGACCGCCACAACAAGGTCTGCACCGCCAAAGTCCCCAGGGACCATCACGTCCGGCTTGCCGCCCATACCGCCATTCAATTCTACGACTTGCAAGACCGACTCGGATACTACCAGTCCAGCATGGCCGTCGATTGGCTCATCAAGAAAGCCAAGGCCGCAATTGACAAGTTGCCGCCGTGGAACCCGAACTCAATTTCTGTTCAGACACCATCTTCTCCGACGGTACCGATATCAGCGGCGCAGGACACGCAGAACGCGAGCCTCCATTTCTCGATGGTGGAGGCTCCAAGTTCCTTGTTTGCTAATTGGCAAGGCGCAATAGTGGGCAACAGTGGAGTGGCGGAGCTGGTGAATCAGAACAGCTTGAATTTTCTGCAGGTGAGGATGGTGTGGAGGCCGAAGTTAATGTTAATCTTTGTCTGCCTACAATTACCTCTTATCAAAGTTAGGCTAGAGGCCGAAGTTGTCCGCTAGACCGGTGAAGTTGCAGGTGAGGATGGTGTGGAGGTGGTGTTGCATGTCGGGAATGACGAAGAGGATGGCGGGGTGGGATTGGAGCTGTGATTTGAGAGTGGAGGGCTGGCAGGGTCTGAGTTTCTGATCAATGGTGTATAAATGGGGGTCGGAGGAGAGAACAAGAGTGGTGGTGGCTAAGTCGTCGGCGGCGGGGATGAACTCGGAATGAGCAGCGAAGCCTCAATGCACAATTTCAATTTGCTTTAAGATTTGAAGTGGGAGGAACTAGAAGCATCTGCGGTGCATGAAGGTGGATTAAGATGCAACAATTGTGTTTGATCGGCGATCGACGGTGGGAATCGGCCTAGCAAGATGATTTGAATCTTCATGATTCAAATCAGGGGAAGAAGAAAACAAAAAAGAAGAAGAAGAATAAAGAAAGAAAGAAAGAGAAGAAGAATAAAAATTTTGAGGGTAAATCGGTCTTTTTGTCTTCATCGAGTTACTCACATGCAAAATTTAACGGCTCCGTGATGGAAATTGGTCGTATGTACGACGTTGATACGAAAAAATGAGTCCAGGTATCACATTGATAACTTTGTAAGTTCAGGTATCATTCTGAAAGTCGCCTAAGTGTCCAAACACCGTTGGTGAATTTTTCCAAAAAATTTTTAGGGTAAATCGGTATTTTTATCTTCATTAAGTGACTCACGTGCATCGCACGTGCAAAATTTAACGGCTCCGTGACGGAAACTGTTCATAGGTATGACGTTGATATGAAAAAATGAGTCCATGTATCACATTGATAACTTTGTAAGTTCAGGTATCATTCTGAAAGTCACTAAAGTGTCCAGACATCGTTGGTGAATTTTTCCCTTGGAATAACCCCAAAGCATTGAGAAGGTTGAGAACTTCTTGTGAGAGAGCAAAGAGACTTCTTTCTTCAACTGCTCAAACCACCATTGAGATCGATTCTTTATGTGATGGTATTGATTCTGTTTCTAAAATAACCAGAGCAAAATTTGAGGAGCTCAACCTGGATCTTTTTACAAAGTGTTTGGAGTCTGTCGAAAAGTGTTTGACGGATGCTCAAATGGATAAGAGCATTGTTGATGATGTTGTTTTGGTTGGTGGATCTACTAGAATTCCAAAGGTACAAGAAGTAATACAGGACTTCTTTAACGGTAAGGAGCTTTGTAAGAGCATCAATCCTGGTCAAGCAGTTCATATGGCGCGGCCATACAAGCTAAAATTTTGAGCGGTTCCATTGAGAAGGTTTAAGACTTGCTCTTATTGGATGTCACTCCTCTTTCCCTTGGTTATGAGCGTGATGCAGGAGATATGGCTATTGCCATCCCAAGAAACACTACCATTTCCACCAAAAAAGTAAAGATTAGCACAACTGTCTGTAATCATCAGAAAGAAGTATTGACTAAGGTATATGAGGGTGAAAGAATAATCAATGTTTTAAAACACTGTGGCGTAGGTCAAGGTGTTTTTCGGTGAGCCTCAATAAGGAGTTCGCCTTGAGGCGTAAGGCGTAAGCCTTACGTATAAAAGACCTATATTGATGTAATTATTGCACTTATATATACCAACTTCATTTTCATCTGAGACAAAAGAATCAGTTAATCTTGTGATTGATCCATTGTTCCAAACATTGGCTAAGAAAGAAGCATGCCCATATGGAACAGTTCCTATATATACAAAGAACCACAAAGGAAGACTTAGTAAGGGCCAAATCTCTTTCACATCAAATTTTTCGTAACATCATCAACACTAATGATTTTGCCCCTAATAATCAGTTTCTTAACAAAATAGAAAAGGCCAAATGATAGAGCACTCCCAAGAGGCTAGTATAAAAGAACTCAAATTTCAGCTAGCAATTATTCCTATTAATTTCAGCTTTCTAGAGTTTTCAGTTCTTTTCACCTTGTATTCTTGGATCACAACATGATAATCAAGAATCTGGAGTAGACTCTCTTCATATATAATGATACCATCACTAAACATTGAAGAATATTAACTTATTTCCCATTGGATTCTCCTAATTTTAATTATTAGATAACACATGCATACCACGAATTGCTGAGTGCTGACCGTAATAAAATTCAAATGAAGGCTTCAATGAGGACAGTGGTTCACCTTATCTCAATATTCTTTGGTCCTCAGAAGCTCTGGCAGGACGGGCTGAGCAAAGAGGCCAAGAGAGAAGGAAGCAAGTTCCTGTCCGATAGGATTAGCCTTTTCTGCTGGACCACCAAGTCCAGCAGCTTATCAAGATGATTAATCCGAATTGCACGATTCCCTGCCAGTCAACAACTTAGTATTTCAGTATCAAAACAAAATCAGAAACAAGCAGAAAACATTTCTAAGCAGAGCAGAGCAGAGCAATACCATTTTTCTTTCTTGAAGTGTCGAACATGAGATGAAAAGGTCTGTAAACCTCAATACAATTCATGGAAACATTTCTTATCTCCTGAAAGAAGGCAATTGAATTCTGATTAAATCCCTACCAATGTCTAAACTCTAACAGTTTGAATGACTAAATGAAACCTCTAAAACCAAAACAAAGAACACACAATAACGATATACTCAGCAGAGATATCCAACCCAGCAACAAATTCTAAATGAAATCCAACCCAACAGAGAGGAACTTCATACAGATCGGAGGTTTCACATTCACCAATGAACTCCACCCCAGCAGAGAGGAACTTCATACCTTCAAATAGCCTGCTGCGAATCGAATTCCAATACCTTCAAATTGACTACTGCGAATCGAAATCGAACTAGTAACTCAAACTCTATATTAGGGTTTGCTACCTTTTGGAAGAGAGAGGGCTGAAATCGACTCTCCAACAATCGATTAGTCTGGGGTAGCGACCTAGAAAGGCTTTAGACCCAATCCATTTCAAAACGATGTCATTTTCATTTGTTGCTACGAGTACGCCTTTGACGCCTTGGGCGTTGCCTTTCACGCCTTTCCCGCCTTTGTCCACGCCTCAGCAGCCTCATTGCCTAGCCATGAAAACACACTCAATTTCAGGCCAGATTTTCGCGTTTTGAGCCTTAGGCACTCCTCAAGGCTCGCTTTTTAATTCATTGAGAATAGTAGCTAAAGAAAACAAATTGTTGGGTCAATTTGTGCTCTCAGGCCTCCAACTAGCTGCAAGGGGTGTGCCTGAAATCCTTGTTTGCTTTGAGATTGATGCCAACGGAATTTTGATTGTCTCTGCCAGGGACAACAAAACAAGGCAGCAGAAAATGTTGACAATCACAAGAGACAATTACAGGTTATCCAAGTGGGAAATTGAGAAGATGGTCAAGGAGGCAGAGAAGTACAAGTTAGAGGATGAGGAATTCAAAAATAAAGTGGAGGCTAAAATGGCATTGGAAAACTATGCAAATGACATGAGGAACACAGTTTCTCATCTCCCAAAGCTCGAGCTTGTGGACAAGAAGAAAATTGGGAATGCGATTAAACAGGCAAAACGGTGGCTCAATGAAAACTAGCTTGCTAAAGTTGACGAATATAGGGATCAGATGAAACGGCTAGAGAACATTTGCAATCCCATTATTGCCAAAGCCAGGGGTGATGGGTGTGGCTAAGAAAAGTTGTATAAGTTCATGTTGTGCATTTATGTTAATCTTGATGTATGCAGCTACTAAACAGTAAAATTTATCTGTTAACTTAGGTACATTCTTTAAAGCTACTGCTTTTTTACATCTTTTGTAATCTCCTCTCTTCAGGCCTTGATCCATGGGTTAAATCGTCATTCTTACTCCACAACAATTAATTACAGGAAGAATGAACTTAAGGACAAGATGTTGCTTAACCTTTCCAAGAGGTTAGTGAAGGAACCTGAATGTAGTGGTCTGGTTTGGCTTTTATAGCTAATTAAGGTGATATTAGTTTGGAAGCAAGTTACTCTGTTGGGATTGGCTTTGTTTCTTGATCGCCAATAATTTCATCTTGTAAAGGTTGTAATCAAAGCAGTTTTAACCATACTAGTGGGAGAATGTCGTTAATTAGGAACTAGCACGTTGAGACTTTTTTTCAGTCTCCAAAACCTAATTGATGATAGATTAAGAAGTTCCTAAATGGTTGACTTAATGTCATTTTCCTGGTTGCTTGTCCAAGTTATAAATAAAATAAACTGCCAGATTTTTCGTTGTTAGAAAAGATCAAGGTTTGAGGCCACCAATTGACCATGGAATAATGACTGTTGGAGTGTTTCCACTTTCCAGCAAGCTTTAAATGCTAGATGATTTTGCTCAATGTATAGGCAGATCAAAACATTTTCATCTGTGAGCAACAGAAAGGTAGTGTCTCCTTTACTAGTACTCGTACACAGCAATTGTCCTCTTCCTCTCATTATGAAGATGAAAATCAGGTGGTTTAGGTTCACTATGATAATCAGATGGTTCAGGTTCCTCACGAAGATCATGTGGTTCATGAGCACCTCCTCCTGTAAAACTAAAATACAATTAAGCTCACACAATTAGATGTTCAATATCATACTTGGAGGATCAAAACGTACCATTGATGTCCATAGCTGAAGCCATTGAAGCAGCTGCAAGAACAAGGAACAAAACGAGGTTGAAGTCTTCTGCTAATCACCAACTGTAGATTCTGAATGGGCAGAACACAATGCTTGTAAAACGGTGGTGATAACAGGGACCCTGGCCTCTTGTAGTCCTAGGAATCCTCCCATAAAGGTTTTCCTTAAGAATCAAGTATTGTATAATTGGAATCCTAATGCATCACAGTTTAGGACTTTCTTGTAGTCCAAATAATGGATTCCTAATCCAATACTAAATACACTATCACATTAGATATCTAGGTTGATTCTTTTTCAGATCCATGTTGTATTCAACTTGACATTTTAATGGTTTCCTAGTCACTCTAGGATAACTCCTAATAAGTCCATTTTAGTGTAACAATCTCCCACTTGGACTATCACTGGTTATCAAGGACAACCACAACTGAAAAACATTTGAATCGTTTTGTTCGATGAGTTGGTTCAGGATAAATCTGTCAAGATATTGATCAATCCAATGGCTTTCATGCATGTTATTGGAACTTCCTCTTAGGCTAGCCTCCTCAAAATTCATTTGGGGTTAACTGAAATTGTGGGTATTTCAGGTTCATTTATTATTCGGAACTGAATACTATCTTCAAATTTTGCAGGTATGCCAAATCAGCAACTTATTGATCATGGACACCAAATGATGGATGAGACTGATCAAGCGATTGATAGAACACAAAGGTTGGTTCATCTTCAATATCTGATTTCATCACTAGACAAACATTTGTTCCTGCTCCGAGGTGTTGTTATAACTTTCATTCATTTTTAAGTTGAACTTTTCTGTCTTTCTCTTTATAATAGGTTCTTCATCAGACTATCAACTGAGGACTATGAATGCTTTTGGGGTTTTCTGCAGTATTTGCAGGTTTTGAGTTCTGATTTTTAATGAAGATACTACTAAGGTAAAGACATACTAATTTCTCTATTTTCATCCTTTTTCCTTTTCTTTTTTTCCCCTAGTTCCTTTCGAATTTTGATTCTTTGCTGATTTCGATATTTTTTGTTATTAGTATATGTTTATTTCTCAACTTTTTTTTATGTTGTTACCTTTTCTACAGCTTCCTCTACCATATCTTAAAGTCGGATATCTTACTGTACGACCAGTACGGAAACCAATTGCATGTCATAGTGATTGGCTATGATCACAATTTATTTTGAACAATGAAGGACTTCAACAGGTAATTCTTTATATTGATTCATAATTCTTCTTTATTTAGTGTGTGTATTAAGAAAAGAAAAATTACGTGCACACCTAAACCCTATCTAAATCCCTTCAGCAGGTCACCAAAGGTGACGAAAGCCAAGCAGAAGATCAGGAGATACAGTTATGAAAGTTAATATTCCAGATATATGTTCTGTTACAGTTTGGCACCAGATATGAGATCAATGAAATTTTTGTAAGGTTTTTCTCCTTGATTGATAAAATGATTAATCACTGCAGCTATTGGTCTATGTTATTATACTTGGATAACATTGCAGACTTACACCAGAAATTGTCCCTCTCTCTTTCTCTCGCTCTGTTCAACATTTTCTTTATTTCTCTGTTTATGGGCTTGGTGCTCTGAATTTGAGTTTGTTTTCTAATTGGTTCTTTGATTTTTATAGGGGATACCAAAGTTCTTAGTTTATGGACCCAAAGCAGGGACAAAGAAGAATGAAAATCCTGAAAGGCTTGCATTAATGAGGTTATTTGGAAGCTTAAAACATCCCAGAGTGGTGAGTTTCTGCAACTATATATGGTCTTTCTGGTAATTTGCATACAGTAGCTAAGTTTACTAACTAATTTTGGTGAGTTCTGTTATTGCTATAAAAGTTTTGCTAGATTTTTTGTGCATGATATAGGAAATACATAAAGGGAATATGAGATGATATTGAAAAGGAGCTTGAAAGCATCTGTATACTGACTCTCAATCCAAACACTATGACCTCAGTTATTATCCAGGTGCGGTGGTCTTATATCATGCAAAATAATTTATTCATTTGAATCTTGAACATTGTGATTTCCACTTAAAGTGACTGTAACTGAGTACTTATAGTGAAAAGTCCTTTTCCTTAACACACATGTTTTGTTTATCTAAATTAGTCCAATATTCTTTTGAAAATCATTTTTAAAGATTGTTACTTTGATGGGGCTATTGATAGTAATTATGTTGTGAATATGGACATTGGACTAAGTTACTTAGAAGGTAAGAGTTGCCAAGAAGTGGGGATCCGGCTCCTCTAAATTTACATTGTCTAAAGTTACATAAATTTCATAAAATCACAATCTTTCTAATCTAACGGATAAAAATGTGGCCATTTGACTTTTTTCCTCCCAACCATCTTTAACTCTACTGTCAACGTTAACTCCATCTCTCCAAAAAAATGTTAACAAACATGGATGAACTGTATGTGCAATCTAGATTTCATGAAATTTTTTACAAATTGGATCAATTGCTCTACAGAATTGTAATCTCTTATTTTTTGAACAGTTTTCCTCTCTTTCAGTCCCCCTACATCAAATTGGTATTCAGATTTGAATACTATAGAAAAATTTATTTAGTTTTGTTTCTGCTCAAAGAAAGAATTTGATTTGGCAATCATATATCCATTCAATCAAAAAGGGATTTTGATTTTGGACCCATTCCTCTACTTCTTGATGTTTATCCGTTTTCATATATAAGAGATGAGGGTTTCTAAATGGCCTCGTGATCATTAATTATTAGTCATCGATTTGCTTTTATGCAGCCTATTTATGAATGTTCAATCATCTTTTGCTTTGATGATTCTATATTGATACATGCCAAACTTCGAATGAAAGATGAGAATTCATTTGTAGTGGCAATTAGTACCCAGAGCCCATAAAATTGAAGGAGTTTCAGATTCATCTTCAAGCAACAGAGTGTAAACTTATTAAAAAGGCAATTGTAACGTTCTGAATAATTTCATTCTCGTATCAATGGAAGATCTCCATTGAAGAACAGAACTAAGAGGCCTAGAGTCGAGATAAAAAGCTTAAGTTAATGTCAATTAGTAGAAAGGATAATAAAAATTCTTAGGGATCTATATTAGTTGACATGGCCACATTTTTGTCCGTTAGATTATATGAAAGATTGTGATTTTATGAAATTTACATAACTTTAGACAATGTAAATTTAGAGAAGCCGGATCCAATAAGTGGAACTCTGTGATGGTTTTAAGCCTTGGCATAAGATTATTGATTCTGCATTAGAATATTATGCATTTTGAAAAAGGAAATAATGAAGGAAAGCCCATATTACACTGATGGGATTCACTCCTCTCTTAGAGCGTGGTGATTCTTCATATATTTTTGAACCTGATCAGTCTGATCTTTCCCAAGATGAGGAAGAAAACTTGAGCAAAACCCTATTGCCACCATACATCTTTCCAAAGCTTGAAGATGTCGTTTATACAGATCCTCCTGCAAATTCATATAATTTCGGGTTCCCAGTGGAAGATCATGCCTTTTGGTCCTGGTCTGACTATGATTTCTTTGGTATATACAATTCCTACGTTATAGTGTTCTTATTTAATAGTATGTCATATATGTGAGAATAAGTAATGCATCCAAGCAGCATCAATGGCACCCCGATCTAGATGTGGTGGTGGGTTTAGGCTTCAGTTGAAAGAGAAAAATGGCCGTGCTTGCCCCATTTGTAATCTTATCATGGAATTGCGGTTCTGTAGTGTTTCATCGCTTCATGTACCATTTTTGTATGAAATGTAATTAAATAAAAGTTCTCATGTAAGTTAAGCTTGATGGAAATGCCATTTCATTTCAGCTCCACACCTCCATTTCTCATGTCTCATTTCTTAAGCTCCCTTGATCAATTTGCCTTTTTGTTGCAAATTAGTCAATAATGCTTAACCAAATAAGGAAAATGTTGATGATTCAGATCCAAAATTTTTTGTATTAGTGGGATACCATTACTGTTTAGTAGTGTTCTTAAGCTTTTGTTATGATATCGTTGGATCTGGTCTGTAATATTGAAGCACAGTGTCACATGTAAAACAGTACAATGGAGTGCCATTTGTTATCGTTATTACCAGTCTTGATCTTGACAAATGAATGCATTCAATTTATTGCCATGCTTCAATTGGATGAATGAACTCATCAACAAGTCTTGCATACAAAATTGTTAACAACAACAAATCCCACAGCAATGCGCGGGTATCATTTCTAGTATTAACAAGTTGGCGAGGCGAGTGAGAGTGTTTTAATTAAAATTGGTGCATTTAGTCAAGACCCCTAGTTTTTTTTTTAGTTTTTTTTTATTACTTCATCATATTAGAACTATAACAATTAATATTCAGTCAATCAAACTCACTAACATCCCACTTACGAAAAAGTGACTTACTTGAACCACTAAACCATGGCCGCTGGACTCGTAATGTATCGTCCTTGAGTTTCTAGTTCTATCGCACAATGACGATTCAAAACGGTTTTTGCCCTTCAATGATCTTAACACCACTAAATTGGACGGTCGTTTGTTTAACGTCCTCGAACATACTTTAAAGGAAGTTTTACTTCCCCTGCTTTACCGCGTTTTCAAGTTCAATAAACGCCATTTCTCAAAGCACAGCGAATTAGGCTCTGAATTCGAATTCGAATTCGATTTTATGTAAATGCAGTTTCTGAAAGAGGCTCTCATCTCCCACGTTCAATCCATAAAATCTGGTTTAACACTGGGCATTTTCACCTCCAACCAACTCATCTACCTGTACCCAAGACATGGCCTCATTCAAGACGCCCAGAAGCTGTTCGACGAAATGCCCCACCGGAGCGTCTACTCTTGGAACGCCATAATCTCCACCCACATCAGATCACGCAACTTGGAACGAGCCCGGCAGCTATTCGACACTGCTTCTTTCAGAGATTTGGTCACTTACAACTCTATGCTCTCTGGTTACGCAAGCACAGAAGGTTACGAGGATTGTGCGATTGGGTTGTTTGCCGAAATGCAGTCGCTGGATGATCGGATTAGAGTTGATGAGGTTACTCTAACTACCATGCTTAACTTGTGTGCCAAGTTAGAGGTGGTTTGTTATGGAAAGCAGTTGCATTCGTGTATGGTGAGAACTGCCAATGATCTGAGTGGGTTTGCGGTGAGCTCTTTAATTGATATGTACTCTAAGTGCGGGTGTTTTCGTGATGCTTGGCGCGTGTTTAGTGGATATAGAGGGATGGTTGACTCGGTTTCGAAGAATGCAATGGTGGCAGCTTGTTGTGGAGAAGGGAAATTGGACATGGCAGTTAATCTCTTTTGGAAAGGACTGGAGCTAAACGATACTGTGTCTTGGAACACTAATTTCAGGGTATTTTCACTCTTTTAGAATGGTTTTGTAGAAGAGAGATTAAATTTGGTTGTTCGCATAGCAGAAAATGGATTTCGATGGAATGAGCACACTTTTGCTAGTGTTTTGAGAGCTTGCTCTGGTTTGAGGAACTTCAAGCTAGGAAATGAAGAGAGTATTGATCAAGAGGGGGAAACAGTTTCGAATGGTCATTGTGGAACAGAACTAGAAACTCAAAAATGACACAATTCGACAAATGATTCTTGGTATTTCCTCTTGTGGTGGATGGGTTATGACTAAAATCATATTGCTTGTGTTCGTGTATGTTTGAGGGAAGTAGGGATGACAAAAATCCCCAGTAGGGCGGAGCTTCATTAGATACCCGCCCCTAATGGGAGGAGAATTCGGGCACAAATGGGGAATGGGGATGGGGATCCCCAATCTCCGCTATTTAAGATTGGGGATGGGCGAGGATGGTATTGTGATCCTCATCTCCAAACCCGCCCCAATAATATATACATATATTTAATTTAGGGCTAAATATTTATTACTACCCTGTAGTTTGGGTCCAAAATCAATTCAGTCCTTGAATTTCTAATTTCATCAAGAACGCCCCTGCAATTTCAATTTTGATCTAATAGGTCCAATTTATTAGATTTCCGACAATTGAGTTATTTAACTTGTTGACGTGGCTCATATATGACCTATGTTTTATGATGTGGTGTTGAGATGGCCTGCATAGTCAATTTAGGAGTGAGATCCACTATTAGAAATCTATCAAATAAATAGTTTTTCAACAATTAATCCAACTATAACTTGAACCCATAACATATATTAACGAATTGGACCTATTGGATCAAAATTAAAAATGCAGGGGTGTTTTTGATGAAATTAAAAGTCCAAAGACTGAATTGATTTTGGACCTAAACCACAGGGTAGTAACCAATATTTAGCCCTTTAATTTATATATTTTTAATTTATTTTTTATAATATAAATCATAAATGTGTGTATATATATATATATATTTACTACTTTACTAATGACTACACTTTTACTTTAATGGTGTTTTGACTTTCGAACTCACTGAATTATGATTTATGAATTTAATCATGTTTTAAATTTATTTGTTGTAGATTTTGATTTTAAAAAAGGCAATATGAGAAAAAATTATTTTATTTATTAAATTCTTATTGGGGATTTGGGGCGGGTTTGGAGGCTTAGTCCCCAGTGGGGATGGGGACGGGGAATCCCTAATATATTTTTATTAGGGATTGGGGCGGGAATGGGGGTAGAGAATGACCCCGGGGATAGGGATGATATTGTAATCTCCATCCCCAACCCGCCCCATTGCCATCCCTAGAGCGAAGATGTCATGAAAAAAATTGTTTTCCGATTTCCTTTTGAAAGTGTCGCAGATATAGCGGAGTGATGCATTGCCACGGTCAACTTAAGCGATCTCATATTGCAAATTAGTGGTGAATGACCTCTTATAAGGTTATTAAATATTTGACCATTTGGGAAAATTGATAGCATTAGATGTATGTTATATATTTATATCATGTAATTGCCTTTTATCTAAACCATGCATATACCTCGTTTTGATTTTTTGATGTTTTATACTACAAATAAAGTTAAAAAGATGAATTGCAAGCCTCCAACAAAAGAAAAATTCCAAAGGTTTTCATACTTATATTACAAATCCTCCCATAGCGCATGCATAAATCTAATAATACACATAACAAACAACAAAGAGCAACATATATAGAAAAATTCCAAAGTTTTCATACTTAATATTACAAATCCTCCCACAGCACATCTGCACATGCATAAATCTAATAATACACATAACAAACAACAAAGAGCAACATATATAGAAAAATTCCAAAGTTTTCATACTTAATATTACAAATCCTCCCACAGCACATCTGCACATGCATAAATCTAATAATACACATAACAAACAACAAAGAGCAACATATATAGAAAAATTCCAAAGTTTTCATACTTAATATTACAAATCCTCCCACAGCACATCTGCACATGCATAAATCTAATAATACACATAACAAACAACAAAGAGCAACATATATAGAAAAATTCCAAAGTTTTCATACTTAATATTACAAATCCTCCCACAGCACATCTGCACATGCATAAATCTAATAATACACATAACAAACAACAAAGAGCAACATATATAGTCTGATCGATCACTTGATCACCTTCTCAGCCTTCTCATCCTTTTCAATAGTCTGATCAGTAATGCAACTATCTCAATGAACCGGTCACTCCACCTCGTGATCACAAAGTCTGCAAGAACCACTCCCACCACCAAGCCACTCACTAACCCTGCCGCAGCAAATTTCAAATCCAATTCAACTACTCCAGTGCCCGAGCCATTTTCTTCCGCTGTTGAAGGTGGAATTTCAGTCCCTTCAGGACTTGCACATTTCTTTGGCAATGGATCTCCACACAAACCTGGGTTTCCCTCATATGAAGTGTTTTCAAAGGTCGCAAACTGGTTTCCAAGGGGTATACGACCTGTGAGATTATTGTACGAGACACTGAAGTGTTCAAGGAATGAAAGCTGCGATAGTACTTGAGGGATCTCACCCGACAACTTGTTCTGTGAAAGGTCCAAAGCTTCAAGATATTTTAAGTTTCCCAAGGATGGTGGGATGCGACCAGTTAGAATGTTATTGGAAACATTAAGCGAGCGTAGCCCCTTTAGGTTCCCCATAAATTCTGGAATCTTTCCTTCAAATCTATTGCTCGATAGATCAATGGCCATAAAGTCTTCATGAATCTTTGGGAAATATCTCTCTAAACCTTTATTTATCAACGTAATTGAGTACACAAATTTGTAAGAAGTCATGTCATACCTTTCACCATATTCATTTCCTGGTGAACTAATCACCGCATACGTAAATACCCCCATATACACCGACTCGCTTAGATTGATTCCTCGTCTCATAGAAATTCCAGATAAAATGAATTCAGATGGAAACTGACCGGTAAAATTATTTTGAGACAGATCAAGGATGCGCAAGTTGGGGAAAGCATGATTGCTTTGAGGTCTCCGAATAGCACCGTGGAACCCACTATTCCTCATTGCCAAAACTTTTAGCTCCGGTAGAATTCCCAACCAAGTGGGGAAAACATCATCGAACTTGTTGCTTGACAGAACAAGAGACTCGAGTGTCAAACAATTCGCCAATGACCTCGGTAGTTTCCCCTGCAGTTGGTTACGACTGACATCCATCATTGTCAAAAGGCTTCTATTGGTGCATATTTCAGGAAGAGTGCCATGGAATAAGTTGTTTCCAAGACTTAAAACTTCAAGGTTACCTATGAAGTTTACGGGACACCGCGGAATCATACCACTCAACCTGTTATTTGAGAAATCAAGGGAACCAAGATAACTCGCATTACAAATCAAAGGTGAAATTTCTCCAGTTAAATTATTGTTTGATATGTGATAGAATTCCAGGTATTGTGAAGGTGCCAACAACGCCCCACTAAGCCTGTTGAACGAAAGATCTAGCCCTTGTAGTTCAACCCAGGGAAGGACAGCTGGAGGCTGGTCAAAGCCTGAAAGGAGGTTGTGAGAAATGTCCATGAACTCCAAAGACTCCCGGCTTGTGTTCCACATCCATTTTGGTACTTGGCCATGCATTCCGTTCCCAGAAAGGTTCAAGTAAAATAATGTATCTTGATATCTTAGAAAATTTGGGAACTCTCTTATGTTACACAAACTCAACTCTAGATACTCTAACCTTGAAATGCTGGATACATTCATAGTTCTAGTTTCAGTGATCAAATCCAAGTTGTTATCAGATAGATTTACCCATCTTAGATTTGGTAGCTTAAGAAATTTAAGGAACTCCACTGTGCCGGTCAAATTATTACCAGCCAGAATAAGTCTCTTGAGACTTGCTACACTGGATAATGACTCAGGAATTTCTTTCTGAAATTTATTGAAACTAAGATCTAGATTAGTAAGTTTGCCAAGATTACCCAGACTAGATGGAATTGAACCAGATAATTGATTTGAACGAAGACGAAGTGTTGTGAGCTGGGTAAGATTTCCAAAAGAACATGGGATACTGCCACTAATTTTGTTCTCCGTAAGTGACAAATATGTGAGTTTGGTAAGATTTGCAAATGAAGCAGGATTTTGGCCATTAAATTTGTTATTTGAAAAGTCTAATTGACCAGTGAGAGAGTTGTAGCTTGCAATAAGAACTTTCAAATTTGGTAATTTAAAAATTCTAGTTGGGAATTTGCCAAAAAGGTCGCAACCATCAAGGAGGAGGGAGCCCAAATTTGACAAATTTGCTAAGGTGTTGGGTACTGTGGATGATATATTAATCCAAGAAAGATGAAGTTTTTCTAAAACAGTTAAGTTTTGAGCTAGGCTTCTCAACAATTCTCTGTTGGAGAACATCCCACCATTTCCAGACATCTCATAAGTGCTAGATAGATCAAGGGACGACAACTTGGTCAGTTGTGAAACTTGAGATGGGACTTGACCAGAAAAGTATGCGTGAGAAAGATTGAGATACCTGAGCCTTGAAAAGTTCCTAATGCTAGTAGGAATTTGAGAGTAATTGAAGTCATTATCAGCAAGGTTTAGACTCTGAAGATGAACAAGACTGAATAGGGGGTTGTTGGAGCTGAGAGTGCCATAGAGACAACTGCTACTAAGATCAAGACCAATCACATGACCTGTCTTCTCATCACACTCCACTCCATCCCATGAGCAACAACTGATGTTTTGCTTCCCAGCAGATTTCCATGAAGAAATCTTTGGATAAGCACCCTCATACTCTGAAGCAGACATGTCAATGACAAAACTTTGCTTGAATTGCAGCAAGGCAGAGTTCTCGGCATCATGGCAAGTAGGAATGTATGACTGCAGAGAGTTGGCCACCGCAAGATGGAACAACACAAGTTTTGAAAGCATAAACATGGACGCAAATACCAAACATATAGATGATGATAACCCCATAATCTATGTTTAGTTTGATGAATCTGGTTTGCTCTCGGAGAAAATGAAAGGAGATATTTATAGAACTGTCCTGCTACAAGTTATTGAATTAATTAACTAATTGCATCTACACAAAAAAGAACAAGTGCATGAGTGCGCCGCGTGAAAGATGCATTAAGGCAGTTCTTTCTTCCATGTAGTAATTAAAGTCATGGAATTCTATCGAAAAAAATTGAAGTCATGGAAAAAGAAAAAACAGCATCATAGAATGAATGAATGAAAGTATAAAAGGTTCATCAATTAATTTGTGTGAAAAAAAATTCCACTACATTTCCTTTTTGACGAAGACTGGGGTCTTTTGGAGTTGGGTCACCTCCGGGTTGTTGGGTTTGCCATGATAGATACCGTCGAGGCCGACTTCAGAGGTCTTGTAAAGTAGGCAGGCGGCGCACGCCATTATACAACCAAATGGCAGTGGATTTATTCCCAGTTTCTAATAGCGCACAATCAAAGTTGCGTTTATTGCATAATCGCAGTTCTTCAAACCTATTTTAAAGGTAATTAGGGGAAAATATACTTTGAGTTCTCATGCAGTTCCAGTTCCTGTTCGTATATGTCAATGTGTACGTTGTGCCAAATTAACACAGACCTTCTGACTGACAAAAGGAAAATTACAAAACTTAAAAAGACAATTTTATTACATAGATCCACGTATATCGAGGTATTTGTGAGATGTTGGAAATTGAGTTTCTTATTTCGAAAGAAAAAATAATTTCAAGCTATTTTTATTTTCAATCTATTATTTTTAAACTCTTTACAGTCTTGAAAAACTATTTAATTTTTTTTAATTTTACCTTTCAACGTAAGATTAAACTAGCGTCGTTACAAGTTCATAGGAATTTTCGGAAGATTTTTCAAACACCTGAGCTATTTTTAATGATTTTTGGAAGGTCTATATTATCCAAAAATTATTTAAAACTATAATTTAGAGGCAGTTTAATTTGGTGTGTCCATTTTAATCACCGCAAGATCTGGACCGTAGGATTTGATTATATATATATATATATGTTGGACCAGCTTGAGAAGCATTAGATCTCAACCCCAGACCGAGCGTTCCCAACCCGAAATGTAGCGACGGGCGACCTAACCGATTCTCCATAGTTCAACCACTTCTCGGCAACGGAATGGTGGCATTGGCTTCATCTTGACATCGCTGTCCTCCCTATGGTCTCAGTTTCTTCATACGAGCTCTGTGACAGAGAATCGAAGCCTAAAAGTATTCTGGGTTCGCAAGTGGATTTTCTGATTTCAACCACGTCGTGGTGTCTCACCGGTAGCAAAAGCTTCCTCTTGTCCTCGCCGACTTCTCACTGGTAGCAAAAGCTTCCTCTTGTCCTCGCCGACTTATCCATGGTGTTTGTTGGTCCATATGACAAGTTATGAGGGAGAATCGAATAGGATAGTTTTTTTGAGTTTTCCAGCGAGTTGCCATGTTCTCCGAACTTAAAGTGTGAAGAATTATTGAGCTTGAAGTGAGAAGGATTATTAAGCTTCAGAATGTAGCAAATACTTTACCTGATACTTTTTCTGACATTGCTAAAGTGGTGAGATCACATATAACTGCTGCAAATATATATGCCTACATAGACGTCCCGAATACAGGACGTAGCGCTGCCCTTAAAGCACTAAAGGATGGCCCCACTGCCCCTAGTGGAGATGTTGTGGCGTCAAAGGCGGCAGCCCCTGCGAGGAAGCGAGGAAGGCCAATTGGTTCGAAGGATACTCGCTTTAGAAAGAGAGCAACTGTGGCACAACTAGATCCTTTGATCATCGATACTCAAAATTCATCTAATAAGAATGTTCCGGATTATGGTTATATCTTAGAGAAATCTTTAGGAGATGCTTCAATGTCAGAACCTATTCCTAAGAACATTAAGATCTCTGTAAACTACACTAGTGTACATGGGACGTGGGAGAGACTCCATCATCATTGATGATATATTTGCGTACTCAGTATCGCGTGAGGTTATTTAGTCCGATAACATCGAACCTCGCTCCTTTGATGAATCCCAACATAGAGCAGATTGACCTAAATGAAAAGATGCGATCAAGCTAAATTGGATTCTCTAGCGAAAATGATGGTACTTGGGCCCGTTGTGCCAATGCCACCCAACACAAAACCCGATGGACTTAAATGGATCTTCGTTAGAAAATGTAATGAGAGAAACGAAATCGTAAAATACAAAGTTCGCCTTGTGGCGTAAGACTTCTCACAACGCCCTGGAATTGACTATGAGGTGACATATCCTCCCGTAATGAACGTTATTACGTTCCGCTACCTTGTTAGTGTAGTTTCTTATATATATATATATATATATATATATATGTATAAAGGCTTTTGATGGACTTTAATTACCCAAATCAAGTGGCTCTAGACCACGGAGTGGATTTGCAATAAGGTTGAAACGCTCACTATATGGATTGAAACAATCTGGACAGATTTGGTATAACCTTCTAAGTGACTACTTAATTGGGAAGAGATATGTCAACAATGAACTATGCATGTGTGTATTCATAAAGAAAACAAATTTGGATTGCAATTATTGCGGTTTATGTTGATGACATGAATATCATTAATTGAAAACCTTAAAGAGTTAAGTGAAACCGCTGAACACTTGAAATCCGAGTTGAAGATGAAAGATCTTGGGAGAACACAGTTTTATCTCGGTTTGGAACTTGAGCACAGTGTTGATGGGATCCTGATTCACCAATTATCTTATACCTAAAAGATGCTGAAATGCTTTAATGAAGATAAATTATGCTAAGCTTGCAAGCACCCTCATGATCATCCGTAGTCTTGACCCTAAAAAGAATCCCTTATGTCCTAAGGATGATGACGAAGACGTAATAGAGGCAAAAGTGCCTTACCTAAGTGCAATATGCGCATTATTGTACTTCGTACAATGCATAACACCAGACTTCTCATTTGCTATGAACTTGTTAGCTATATATAGCTCTGCGCTGACGCGACACATTAGATTGGCGTAAAAGATATCTTTTGATACTTAAGGGCCAGGTACGATAGATATGAGCTTGTTTTACTTTATAGAGAGAAGATGAAGGATGACATGATGGATTTGGACCCATCATAAACCAAAGCCCCCGCCACTTCGACAGTCGATCGGCACCCTCTGTCCCTTCCCCAAAACATGAATAATGTTTTGGAAGGTTTTACTAATGTTGGATATCTTTCTTATCTACACAAAAGTCATTCCCAAACTGGTTATGTGTTCATCATGGGAAACACCGTGAAATCTTAGAGGTTTAAAAAATAGACCCTTGTAGCTACATCTTTGAATCATGCAGATATTATTGCTCTTCAAGAAGAAGTTCATGAATGTATATGGTTGAGATCCATAATTACAAATATTCAAAGTACTTGTGGTTTGAAGTTTACCACAGATGAGCTGTTGTATCATAATTCATATGCATATTTATGCCCTAAAACATGGAAATTACTTTTTCTATAGTCCAATTTAATATTGACTAATCCAATTTCATTATTCCCCTAATCTTGTACTTTGGCTTCACATTTGTGTTTATTTATATATATTTATTATGTTTTCCTTATCATGCTAGGAAATGATGGAGAAGTATAGAAATAAACTAAAAAGTCAACCTTAGCACATTTTCTTACTCCGGCTAGAAGAAAGCGAGCTAGACAAGGAAGGAGGATTGACAGCCTGATCAAACGAACTCCAAATGAGTTGAAACTTTTCAGATCCATTCTAGATATCCTAAGGATCATTTCTTATGAAGAGTTCAAGAGTTAGTTCGGAGTGTAAGACCTTTAAATGATTGGTCCAAGTTTCTGACTAAAAGATGAAAACATCAAAACCGGACCTGTAAGGATTCCGGCATCATTTTCGGCCAAGAATTTGTTATGCATTTTTCGAAGGTTATGTTGCTGCAATTCTCAAGGATAGTTCTAGAAGAATCCTACAAGATTATGACAAGATGAATCCATCATATTATCATTTGGATAATAAGCATGGTGCATAGGGTTATCTCCATCCTTGTCATTGACTTTGGTGACCCAAAACCACCCCAACACTCTTCAAATTCATGATTCCCATGAATAATAAAGAGAGTTGGCTGCTCCTCTCTTCTCCTTAGTCATCTTTTTCTACTCTACACTCTAATATCTCATTACTTTCCTCTTTTTACTCCATCTCTTCCATACCCTTTCCCCTTGTTTTTAGGATCTATTACCACTCTCATACTCCACCTCCATGATTCTTACAATGCTTGAGCTGATTCTTTTGCTTCCATCCATCATTTTACTCCACTCTCTCTTCTCTATATAAGCATCCCTTCATCACAGTCTTAAGGCATCACCCCATTACATCTTCTTTCTCTCTTCATCTCCTTCATAAAACCTCATTGAAATTTCCCACAGGCTGTCCTTTCCAAAGAATGGAAAAAGAAACTGAATTAACGCATCTCATAACTAGATTCACCCAACTTTCCGCAAACCCAAGCTTCAACATTACCTCCCTTAAGAACCTCCATTCCACTCTGTTCATACGCTTTGCTGATATCGAGCTTAAGAACCATTTTTGGAGACACAGTTGACTTTTGAAGCCTAATGGTATGCACCGTTTCAAAAGCTGCAATTATATTATCCTGAATATTATATAAATTATATTATCAATTTATCAAGTTTCAACTAGTTCATTCTTTCCTTAACTTTTTGATTTACTTTGATGTATATTATAAATTTGATGTTAATTTGTATGATTATGAGTGAGTAGTTACTTTTTTGGGGCTAGGGTTGAAAGCCCTAGCCAATCTTGTATGGATTGATGCTATAATATGATGTGATGCAATTTTCTTTAACATGCCTACATACTAGTTCAAGAGTTGAATGCATATGCTTAGGCCTTACCACTTTGAGTATGTGTGTTTGCCATATCATGATATAATGTTTAGAGATTGGTAACCTTTGAATGTTAAAGCATGAAAGCACACTAGGTGTGCATGTAGGGGTTGTGAATTACAATCATTTAGAGATAACCTTGGTTGGTTTGCATGATTTCTTCATCTCCAAACTTTATGCACTTAGGGTAATGCACTAGCTACCTAACCGGATTGAAATGCATGACTTAAGTAGTTAAGTACTACACCCGAGAGGGGTTGCTTGATATCACAAAAGGAGCACGTCCCTTGTCATACCAAAGAGGGATGCAAGGAGAGAAATTGGTTAATTAATTTAGCATCATTCATATAGAAATGCGTCAATACTTGCAAGGGAGGTTAGTGGTAGACAATCTAAATCCTAGGGATGGCAATGGGGAGGGTAGGGTAAGGGGATAAAATTACCATCCCCATACCCGACTTCATTTTCCATCCCCATACCCTCCCCAATCCCCGTAATAAGATATTGGGGATTCCCCGTCCCCATCCCCATTGGGGATTAGGTCCCCGTACCTGCCCAAATCCCCGTTAACAATATTACTAATTTATTATATAAAAATTTATATAAATAATTTTAGATTATAAAATATGAAGTTAAAATTAAACATCAAAATAAAATACATTTCTTATTTCAATTAAGGAAAATTAACATGTTGATAAAGATTTCTTATTAAAAGAATCTTCTTTTTTTTTAACATATTTATTAATAGAATTTAAATATTGACAAAAAGATAAAGTTTACATAAATATTTATTTATAAATAATATCAAAAATATATAATATATAAATATGTATTTCAGATAATTTTTATTGGGTGGGTATGGGGATGGGGATCAAAATACCATCCCCACCCCGTACCCGATTTCAGAATTCGAATACTGGGGATCCCCATCCCCGTTACCCGATTTCCCCCGAATTTCTCCCCGTTAGGGTCGAATACCCGATGGGTACCCTACCCGATGAGGATTTTTGCCATCCCTACTAAATCCTAAATTTCATCCATTAGATCACTAGTTTAGTTTAGAGTAATTTGTTGGAAATTTTGATTGTGTATTTCAAAATACTTTGTGTAACCCAATGCTTTGAAAAACTATTTACTATACATTTATGCTTAAACGTTACTACTTCATTATGTTCATAATATTAGGGCATATTAAGGTTACAGGAGTTACGATATTCCAATAATTATCTTATTAAATTTGCATAATATCTCTAAGCCTTTTCATCTACTATATATACCTATCATTTGTTGGTCTTATACACACAATAAAATTCATTATCTTCTATAGTCCTCTCCGTAGCTATTTCTCTAGTGAGTTCATACATATTCTAGAGTGTTCCTTGTTCTTACTCTTCCATAATGCCAAAGGAAAAAATCAAGCATTTCTAGGATCTAAAATTGCGAGTGTACGCTTACAAGGATTAACGGTTGTTGTATCCTGGAGGGTAGGGCGCCACAAACCTGCTACACCAAGACATTGTCTCCGAGAGGCGAAATCTACTCTTAAGGGCAGTGTTTACACGCCTCAACCACAAACTCTTTTTGAATGATTTGTCCTCCTGAAGTCTACAAATCCAATAGATAAGTGTTATGATTCTTGGTATTTTAGTCTATTATCATAATGAAATGATAATTGTTATTTGTTATTAGGGTTAAATACTGCTTACTCCCTATACTTATAGGGTTTCATCGTTTCTGTCCTTGACCTTCGAATTTCACCTAAAAAGTCCCTGAACTCCCAATTTCCTCCCAATTGGTCCCTGCAGTCAAGCATTCGTCAAAAACTCCGTTAGCTTCTCCTAAAAAGTCTATTATACCCTCAATTACTTAAAAAAATATATATATATTTCTCTTCCTCTCTTTTTTTATTTTTTTTTTTCTTTTTACCTCTTCTTCTTTCGGCTCTCTCGCCTCCTTCTTTTCATCTCCTCATCAAGATGGTTCCAATCCACAGACCTTCAAGATGTGAAGTGAAAAAAAGAAATAAAAGAGAGAGTAAAAATAAATTTTAAAAAAAAGGTAAGTGAGGGCATAATAGACATTTTCAGCAACTTTAATAGAAAATTTTGACGGCAGAGACCAATTGGGAGAAAATTGAGAGTTCAGAGACTTTTTAGGTGAAATTCAAATGTCAGGGACTGAAACGATGAAACCCTATAAGTATAGGGAGTAAACAGTATTTAATCCTATTTGTTACTAATATATTGTATTTTTGAGATCTTGTAGGAGGTGAAATCTGGAGAAAGAACTAGCATCCATCGACCAAATTTTCCAACAGTCTTAAGAGTAGATTTCGTTGGTTGATGTTTCCTTGTGGAAAGCTTGGACATAAAGATAAGTCTGGTATTCATTTAGTTGTTGTGAGTATAACTCTTTCTCATTCAACAGATTGCCTTTCTGCTCTGAAATTTGAAAAGAATATACTGTGAGTTGTTTTAGAATGGAGTTAATATTATTATATTTGCTGCATGCTCTCCAACCGGCATTCTCTTGTCACTAGAGCGTTTGCGTGAAGCCCTAGGTCGCCTTCTGGGTTTAGAACGTAGCAGCAGTATATATAATGGTAAAGTATATATTTTAATTGTTAATGGGTTTTCAGTTTGCATTTGAATGTTGATCCTAGAACGTATATTTTTGAGTTAGTAATGCATGGTGTAATGATGATTTAAGTTGTGTGATACTATTAATTTTAGTTTAATTTGCATTCACTTCATTGTTCAATGCATTGTGTTTGTAACTTAAAACAAACAGTTTTGCATTTCTACTTTTCTATATTAATAGCTGTATTAATATCGTTTTACCATTTTCGTACTATTTATTTTGCATCATTGCTATTAACCTTATGGTTTAGCAAGAGTTTTTAATTCCCTTTGTTATATGATTTGAACCATAATTATTCTCTGTGCATTAAAATATTTTTACCGTTATAACTCGAAAAGTTGTTCATTTGTTGTTGCCTTCGGATTAGGTCCCTTCAAAGTATTTTTCTTCAAGGAAGAAATTTTTTTTTTTTGAAATGTTGCCTTTGGATTATTGTTTCTTCAGAAATAATAAAGTTGTTGCCTCTCAATATTTCCAGTGCCCCTTGATTAAAATGATGCCTCGGTTGCCTAAAAAATAAATGTGTTATCATGAATAATGCATTGAGAAATTATTTTGTCAATTTTACATTGACGGTTGCCTATGGCAATTTGATGCCTCGGAAGATTAATGTCCCTACGGTTGATGTCCTCGAAAAGAAAAGAAAAAAATAATAATGTTGCCTTAAAGTTTAGTCACAAGTAATAAAGGTTGCCTCATTTACATCTTGAATGATGAATCGGATCCTATCCTATGGATTAGATATAACGGTTGCCTCGATACTTTAATGGTAATGAACATGGTATTTTGCCTTGAGAATTTGGTTACCAAGAAAATAGTTGCTTGATTCTATATTATCGGTGCTTCCGGATATAATGCAGAAACAGCAAGTCTCTAAACATGGTTCCCTAGCCATATTTGCTCAGATGGAGCATATGATGCCTTAAGGTTTTGGGTTGCCTTTCGAATTTTCGTTGCATTTCGGTCAATGTTGCCTCAAAAAGTTTTTATTCACTGACGCCTTGTTATTGTCCCTTATGCTGATGCCTGAAAAAACTATCACATTAATTGCTGAGTTCGGTTTGCTTTGAGAAAATGGACATTCGATGTATCTCCATGATCAAATTTAATTTTGATCAAGAATAAAGAGACATTTGATTGCTCCAAATGTGGGTGTGACTAAGGTATCCAAAGTCATGAAATCGGTAAATATTGTCGCCTATTAAATTCCCAAGTCCTTGACATGCGAAGATTCATTACCTAAATATATATGGCTTGATATAATCTTCCTATATAAGCCTAAGGTCAATTCAGACAAACTCAAAAAATGTGGGGGTCAAGGAAAGACAAGAAAAGGCTCTTATATCTAAGTGAGATTGGATAACTAAAAATCCAATGAAGACTACTTATTGTTGAGATTATTTAACAAGCGATGTAGGTCAGAGTTAATTTTGGCCAATACTCTGACAAAACCACTAGGCTAAAGGCCGAAGCTGGTGGTTAATACATCGAGGGGGATGAGATTATGCATATAACAAATGTCAAGATTGATGGTAACCCAACCTATGTGAATGGCGATCCCAGGAAATAGGTTCATATGGGTAATAACAAGTCACTTGCTGATCAGTGACACACTATCAAATTAAACTTTGAGTCCATCCCTATGATGCATAGATAGTGCTTTAACTGGAACGTATAAGAATGAACTTTGTTTTTAATAAGTACCATAGCCCTTAAACATGAGTGGTGTGTTTGATTCCAGTACACACTTGATGGACTTACCTATATGAGTGTGGAAGTGGGGCCGCTTCCTATGGAACTTGGGCAAGTCTTCTAGAGCACTCATGAATATCTAGGTAGGGGTGCATGGCCTATTCGTACCCACCCGCGGAAAATGCTTGATTTCGAGAGTTGAATGTGGATGGTAGTTCTCTGATTCATATTAAGAAACTTTGGTTCATAGAAAATTTAATTTTCACCAAATTTTTGTGGATCACAATTATTTATCATGTGGCTGGTTCATAGTCCAAAAGACACCAGTTAAGAAGCATTGAATTCTCATTTTCCTTTGGCACTCTATAATTTCCTTGTTCAGTTAGTAGCTTCCATATTTTGAAATATGTGGGGGATTGTTGGAAATTTTTATTGTGTATTTCAAAATACTTTGTGTAACTCCGAATGCTTTGAAAAACTATTTACTATACATTTATGCTTAAACGTTACTACTTCATTATGTTCATAATATTAGGGTATATTAAGGTTACGGGAGTTACGATATTCCAATAATTATCTTATTAAATTTGCATAATATCTCTAAGCCTTTTCATCTACTATATATACATATCACTTCTTGGTCTTATACACACAATGAAATTCATTATCTTCTATAGTCCTCTCCATAGCCATTTCTCTAGTGAGTTCATACATATTCTAGAGTGTTCCTTGTTCTTACTCTTCCATAATGCCAAAGGAAAAAATCAAGCATTTCTAGGATCTAAGTTTGCGAGTGTACGCTTACAAGGATTAACGGTTGTTGTACCCTGGAGGGTAGGGCGCCACAAACCTGCTACAGGTAGACATTGTCGCCGAGAGGTGAAATCTACTCTTAAGGACAGTGTTTACACGCCTCAACCACAAACTCTTTTTGAATGATTTGTCCTCCTGAAGCCTACAAATCCAATAGATAAGTGTTATGATTCTTGGTATTTTAGTCTATTATCACAATGAAATGATAATTGTTATTTGTTATTAATATATCGTATTTATGTGATTTTGTAGGAGATGAAATCCAGTGACGAAAATAGCATCCATCGACCAAATTTTCCAAAATTATTTAGTTTACATTTGAGCATCTAGTTGTTTTCAATTCAAAACTATCTTCAAAAACCAAAATCAAATCACTACTCCATCTTGCACATACTCACCATGAGCCTAGATTCCTTGTGAATTTAGTTTTGTGATTGTACATTTGCATATTCTAGCTCTCCTTAGGTTCACACCCTAGCTAGTGAAAGGAATCCAATCCTCGTGGGCTCAACAACGTTTCTTAAATCCCTATACTATTACTTGTACCTCTTATACTTGAGGGTGACTATTTGGCTAACAGGAGCTTACAGACATTTATGAGGATAATGTTGTTTGCATTGAACAAATGAAGCAAGAGTACATCAAATGCGACAACACCAAGCACGTATCGCCCAAGTTCTTCTACAATCAGCAACAAGAAACTCTCATTCAGATCAAGGTGAACCAAGTTCAATATGAGGATATTGTGGCGGACTTATTCACTAAGTCATTGTCCAAATCCACTTTCAAGAAACATGTGAAAAACATTGGTCTATGAAAATTATCCGAACTCCCATGATCGTAGCCATCAGGGGGAGATGCAAACATTAGAAGGAGATGTTTAAATGTTCTGATCTTGAAATGTGAAAGGTGTGTTGTACTTTTTTTTCTCCTCCAAGTGATGTTGTTTTAGTTCCACTGGATTTTTGTTACTTGGCAAGGTTTTTGATGAGGCAATGAGAGGAGCACCGGCGTTTGGGCAACACAAGGGGGAGTGTTTAAGGATACACGAATTATATGTGTCTGGTCCAAACTCCGATTACTTGTTTAAGTTGTAGTAGGGTAGAATGTTTTCTAGATATCCTAATCAATGTTTGATTAGGTTTTCCTTGTATGATTCAGATTTTGTATTTGTAATCATTTATATAAAGATGGCTCTATTCCCAATTAATACATACAATCATTCTGCTAAACCTTTTTCCCTAAAACACTCACAACCAATTTTTCCATCTCAATTATCGTTTATCTGCAATAATTGTTCTGGATCTCCTATTATCTTATCTCTGTTAATGAACTGTTTTCTTCTATTACATATTACTTTTAATTTTTTTTCAAAAATAAAAATTTATTTCGACGCATACAGTACATGTGTGGAGGAAGGTTAATATAGAATTATAGATAGATAGGAGTCATAGGACCTGATAAGCAAGGAGAAAAAAAAAGTTGTCCTCCATTTTTTTTTATGGTCCGTAAATTGTGCTCCATTATGAAATGGAAAACATCTAGTACCATCTGTAGACGTGACATAGTCTCTCTTTCGTAAATTAGAGGTTATGAGTTTGACTTACTAAAGACTAGCTATAGCGTTATGAAATGAGAAACTAGACGTGGCGAAATTGGAAAATATGGTGCCAGGCCCTACATACGACGGCGTTCTGTTCATGTCCTCGAACCTACATATTGAAAGTTTGCTTCCCCTGTTCTACCTCGTTTTCAAGTTCAATACCATTCTTAAAGCACAGCGAATTAGGCTGATCCAAATTCGATTGTATGTAAATGCAGTCTCTGAAAGAGGCTCTCATCTCTCACGTTCAATCCATAAAATGTGGTTTAACACTGGGCATTTTCACCTCCAACCAACTCATCCACCTGTATTCCAGACATGGCCTCATTCAAGACGCCCAGAAGCTGTTCGACGAAATGCCCCACCGGAACGTCTACTCTTGGAACGCCATAATCTCCACCCACATCAGATCACGCAACTTGGAACGAGCCCGGCAGCTATTCGACGCTGCTTCTTTCAAAGATTTGGTCACTTACAACTCCATGCTCTCTGGCTACGCAAGCACAGAAGGTTACGAGGATTGTGCGATTGGGTTGTTTGCCGAAATGCAGTCGCTGGATGATCGGATTAGAGTTGATGAGGTTACTCTAACTACCATGCTTAACTTGTGTGCCAAGTTAGAGGTGGTTTGTTATGGAAAGCAGTTGCATTCGTGTATGGTGAGAACTGCCAATGATCTGAGTGGGTTTGCGGTGAGCTCTTTAATTGATATGTACTCTAAGTGCGGGTGTTTTCGTGATGCTTGGCGCGTGTTTAGTGGATATAGAGGGGTGGTTGACTCGGTTTCGAAGAATGCAATGGTGGCAGCTTGTTGTAGAGAAGGAAAATTGGATATGGCGGTTGATCTTTTTTGGAGCGAACCGGAGATTAACGATACTGTGTCTTGGAACACAATGATTTCAGGGTATGTGCAGAATGGTTTGGTAGAGGAGGCATTGAATTTGTTTGTTCGCATGGCAGAAGATGGATTTCGATGGAATGAGCATACTTTTGCTAGTGTTTTGAGTGCTTGCTCTGGTTTGAGGAACTTCAAACTAGGAAAGGAAGTCCATGGTTGGGTGTTGAAGAATGGGATGAGTTCTAATCCGTTTATAAGTAGCGGCATTGTTGATGTCTATTGCAAGTGTGGAAATATGAGTTATGCAAAGTCAGTTCATGCAGCAATGGGAATTAGAAATTCGTTTTCAATCACTTCATTGATCTCGGGTCATACCTCTCAAGGTAACCTAGTAGAAGCAAGGTTACTTTTTGATTCATTGGCTGAAAGGAGTATGGTTGTATGGACAGCTTTGTTTTCTGGATATCTCAAATCACAACAATTTGAAGCTGTATTTAAGCTTTTGAGCGAATTCAGGGAAAAGGAAGTAATTGTTCCCGATGCATTGATTCTCATTAGTGTGCTTGGTGCCTGTGCAATTCAAGCTGCCCTGGACCCTGGGAAGCAGATTCATGCTTACATCTTGAGGAATAACATTGAAGGAGACAAGAAATTGTTCAGTGCTTTGATTGATATGTACTCAAAATCTGGGAATATTACTTATGCGGAAAAGATTTTTAAAAGTGTTTTTGACAGAGATATAATCATTTACAATGTGATATTAGCTGGTTATGCTCACCATGGTTGTGAAACTAAAGCTATCCAAATCTTCAAAGAACTGTTGAAGAGAGGTATTAGGCCTGATGCAGTCACCTTTTTAGCACTTCTTTCAGCTTGTCGTCACTCTTGTTTGGTGGAATTGGGTGAGCAATTTTTCTGGTCCATGACAAAAGATTATAACCTATTGCCTGAACTGGATCACTATGCATGTATGATTGACTTGTATGGCAGGGCTGATCAACTTGAGAAGGCAAAAGCATTGATAAGAAATATCCGTATAGAATTGGATACCAGTGTATGGGGGGCATTCCTGAATGCTTGTCGGGTAAATGGAAATACAATACTTGCTAGAGAGGCAGAGGAGAGACTTCTAGAACTTGGAGGAGGTACCAGTGATCGGTATGTGCAGTTGGCTAATTTCTATGCCGCTGAGGGAAACTGGAAGGAGGTTGGGAGATTAAGGAAGAAGATGAAAGGGAAAGAGGTCAAGAAGACTGCTGGTTGCAGTTGGTTATACGTGGATAATGGAGTTCATATATTTATTTCTGGTGATAAAAGTCACCCAAAAACAGAGAATATATATTTTACCTTAGCATCCTTGACTGAAGAGCTATATCAGATATCTGGGGAATCTATTGAGGTCATATTTTGAATGTTAGCATCTCAAGATGCTTCAGGAGAGCCCAATCGGATACAGTACTGTTATTTTCCATGCTAGCACTCCCACTCTCCACAACGAATTGGTGTGGCAGAATGCAAAAACCATCACCTTTTGGAAGTGACTCGGGCTTTTATTTATTTATTAGCATGTACCCATACATCTCTGGGGTGAGGCTCTGTACTGTGCAGTGTATTTGATTAACAGAGTCCCTTCTCGATAGTACCTTTCCAAACTCCACTTGAAGCCCTCACCCTTCATTTTCTGGATGTAGGCACATAGAAAGTTTAATATCATATATCCTCAAGTTCTATAAGAACGGTTAGTAGCACACTAGGGCATATGTAGCATTATCTAATTAATTCTTCAGTGGTAAATGTCACTTACACACACCCCACACCCCACCACCACCACCACCACCACCACAAACCAAAAAAAATACCCACCCCAAGGCTTATCTATGAAAGCAGGTGCTATTCTAAATAACATCATGGTATCACCACTATCTAAGATATTATGTACTGACCTTTTCTCTTGGCACAATTGTTAAAAATGTACTTTGGCCATTATTGAGGTCATAGATTCTGAGTAGAGTGTAGACAGATGTTCTTGACAAGATCAAATTCATTATTTTCCCTGACTTCCTCTGCATTTAGGATTAGCATATAATTGTTGTAAATCTCTAATAGTTGAAACAATTGGACACATAAATTCTGTTGTAAGTGCAATGCTTAACTGCAAGATAGGATACAGTATTTTGGATCTTTCCATAGTGGCTAGTACTTCTTGTTTCTTTTTAGAGCTGTACTGTTTATAGTTTGGTACAGATTTGATTAACTTATTGTCCTATGAATCCTGGTACAGCTATAGTAACAAAAAAGATCCAAAGGTTCTTATCCCTCAGTTGGCACATTGCCAATGTTCTTACTGTTCCTTCAAGGGTGGAAGCATCCAGAGGGTGACAAAAGAGAAAATGTTTGGTTAGATACTTAGATCTAATCTATTGAATGACCCTTCTTCATGAGAACATAGTTGGATGGAAGTGGTGGCAACAAGCATCCCATTTGAACACTATAAGAAGACAATCTATCTTCTTTCTGTACGGCTGATATGGAAAGAGCAGGTAATGCCTCTTTTTGTTGGTTACTTATTCTACTCATGGTCATGTGCAACTACTTACGAGCACATTAATGGTTTGAGCCCCCTAACAGTACCTACCTAGCTATTTGCTAGAGTTTCTTGTCTCTTAAGATTAGGGTCCGGTTAAGATTGTAGAGTTCGGCAGGAGGCCCCAGTTTGACCCAAATAAGCAAAAAGCAGGTTTGGGGGATTTCTGGGTATTCAAAAAAGAGGAAAGAAAGGGAGTACAATAATTCTATGTTTCCCCATTCGCATTTTTCATGTTTGATTATTTCAGAATCAATTGTTAGGCACATCCAGCACCTGCAAAATCCTAGCTCACTATACAATAGCGTGACACTCTGAATAAACTTGGTTTTTAATCAGTTTTTAATAGATGTTTGGATTGCTAAGAATGAGTAATATATTTCGTTTTGGATTGAGTTCACCACTAGGTAGTATGTTTATTATTAGACAATATTGATATATCGGTTAGATATTATTCTGTATGTGGACCTGAGTCTTGTGATTTATGGAACATACTACGTACATTTGATATGCGCAACTTCTTTACTGTCAGATTAAAACTGTACCCGTCATAAGTGTTTCCTTCTTTTTTTTGAATTTTCAAGATGCAATATGTTGAGACTCATGTGCTAAAAGAATTTATTATAACAATAGCCACCACTTAATGGATTTTAATTGGGGTCATGGTTCCCATCAAAAGGAGAGGGCTATCCCATGGGTTCAACTGGTTCAAAATGCTTTTGATAATATGCACCATGTGGCTTGTCAAACTGGTCAGTCTCTCAGCTGAATAGAGGTAAACTTCCTTGGAAACCTTTGGGTGTTAGAATGTATCTGTGATATCCTTTTTGATTACCATCTTACTTTTTTAAGCTCTCTAAAAATCATCATTGAATACCGCCAGATTTTTGTGGACGGTTTTAAAGTTTCAATTTCATTGAGTTCTTTTCAATTTAATATTGAATGCACACACCACAATCACCAATAGTTGTCTACGTTCACTCTTTTTGTTTCACTCTTTTATTGTTATACTGACCAGAGAGGGTTGTTGGTTGTGAGGCTTCGCATCTGGATTTGGATGTTAGCTATCTGGTGTGGATTGTAATACACAGCAGGTTGTTGTCTTACTCATTCATTGTTCCATTTGACATGACAGAAGTTTATTTCTCTCTTTCCTATAGTACAATCGGAATGCATCATTTTTCTTTTTTTCCTTTTTCTTGTTGTGAAGTACTAGTTTCTCGTGATGGTATGTGTCATATATATTTATGTTGGTGCATGTTCATGTATTTGTTATCAAAAAAACAATTGTTTGTAGTCATTTCACTTCAGTCTACTATTACATTGTCCTTTGGCCCCCAAAGATTAAAATAACTTCTTGACCCAAACTTCTCTAGGTTGAATTATAAATCTTTACTTTTGAAGGAATACCAATAACCAATAACTGTGCAGCCTTTGATGTGTAAATTCCTAATAATTGACCTACATGGTGTGTATGTTTATGTACAACATTTTTCAGTTCTTTAGTTTGTTACCTAAGATCTAGTATATTTTGACTGTTCTCAGTTGGTTAATGTTCTACCTTCATTGAATGTAAATTTCGCTGTTAGTTGGCTTCTGTATCCTGAAAGCAGGGGCCAGGAGTTGTCGAAAATGATTTTCATACTGCTACCTACCAGAATACATTTATTTTCTTATAATCTTTAATCTTCTGTAGAGTTTGGAATATGGTGGTGAATAGAATTCAGAGCGTGAAGGGGACGGTGGTTATTGATGTATTCTTTGTTATCAACCCATTAACTATGAAGCTTGGCCAAGAACCCTGGCAGACCACTTCCTGCCGGTCATCTTAATATGCCATCCATACAAGTAAGTTCTTAACAAGCAACTGTTAGACCCCATTCTTTGCAATTACTTCAGGCCTTGATCCATGGGTTAAACCAGCATTAATACTCCATAGGAATTAATAAGCTGGAGGAGAAAATGTTGATAGTCATTTGAGTGATTTGGTAGTGATTCAAAAACAAATTAGCTAGCTGTTCAGGTAGGTGAAGGTTTATTAAATCTTAGTGTTGTAGTTTGGATTGTATTGGCTTTTTGTTGAATTTTGAGTTTTACAGCTGAAAGACATATCAGTTACATTTAATGTGTGGAAGCAAGTTACTCTTTCAGTATTGGCTTTCTATCTTCTGTAGAGTTTGGAATATGGTGGTGAATAGAATTCAGAGCGTGAAGGGGACGGTGGTTATTGATGTATTCTTTGTTATCAACCCATTAACTATGAAGCTTGGCCAAGAACCCTGGCAGACCACTTCCTGCCGGTCATCTTAATACGCCATCCATACAAGTAAGTTCTTAACAAGCAACTGTTAGACCCCATTCTTTGCAATTACTTCAGGCGTTGATCCATGGGTTAAACCAGCATTAATACTCCATAGGAATTAATAAGCTGGAGGAGAAAATGTTGATAGTCATTTGAGTGATTTGGTAGTGATTCAAAAACAAATTAGCTAGCTGTTCAGGTAGGTGAAGGTTTATTAAATCTTAGTGTTGTAGTTTGGATTGTATTGGCTTTTTGTTGAATTTTGAGTTTTACAGCTGAAAGACATATCAGTTACATTTAATGTGTGGAAGCAAGTTACTCTTTCAGTATTGGCTTTCTTTTATAATCAGTAGGAGGTTGTTTGCCAACAATGATAAACTGTGAAAGTGAGGAATAGTGGCAGCTTAACGAAAGCCAATGACATTTAAAGGAGCTGCATATGCAAGTTATTAAATTGGAAAGCTAATTTTGTTTGATAGGCAGGTTGAGATGCTTTCACTGTCCAAAACCTAATTGATGAGAGATCAAGAAGAAACCTTAAACTCATTATAAATTGGGGATTGAAAATCTTTGGTTATCCTAATTTACGGTATGACCCTTTATTAGAAAAGAAATTTGAATGGAAGTTATGGCGTCAAGTGGCAACCCTTTATTAGCAAGTACTGCTTCTTTGTGTTGTTAACTTATTCTATTGATGATCATGTGTGACTTTTGAGGAGCATATCAATGGTCACCCCCACCCAAAAGAGGGGTTTCTGGGTAATCAGAGAGGAAAATAAAAAAGTGAGCACAGTACTGTTACGTATTCATCTCCATGTTGATTTCAAAATTCATTGTTCGTAACATAAAGCAGTTTGAAAAATCCTAGCTAACAGGACATAATATCTTAACATTCTGAGGAGTTGGTCCTTGTGATATTAATGATTTCTTACATGTGTGGATAGATATGAGTAACATATCTTGTTTGGGATTTAGCTCACTGATTCATGTGTTGTATTTACTTGTCTTAGATTATTGACCAATTTTGATTTATGGGTTGGTTATTTTGTCTGTACATACATTTGATATAAGCAACTTCTTAATTGTCAAACCAGACGTAAGTTTTTCTGTCTTCTTATGAACTGTTAAGATGCAATGTCTTAAGGGTAATGCATTAGATCAGGGAACCTATTAAAAGAATCGGCCACCACTTAATACATGCTCATTCATGTCATGGGTCTCATCTTTATCCAAAATGAAAAGGAAACAGTACATTTGATATACTGTTCATCATATGGACCATATGGCTTGTTAATGTTTAAGTAACACTCAGAAAATTTGAGAATATATAAGTTGGTGATTGGTGGGATGCTTCAATTGAATGTGTCACAAAGGTTTCTTTTGAAAAAAATTAAAGGAATATCAGGAGGAGGAATCACTGGGAAGTATTTGAAAAAAGTGGAACACCAGTAAGGAATCAGAGTAATTACTGGATGTTTATGAAAATTAAGTCTATTGTTGTGACTTGTGAGAAAGAAGACTGTTTTCTGGGAAGTCGTTGAAAAAAGTGGAACACCAGTAAGGGATAAGAGTACTTACCGGATGTTTATGAAAATTAACTCTATTGTTGTGAGAAAGAAGACTGTTTTGGAAGAGAAGAAGAAGAACAACAACAACAACATAAAATTGACGTCATAGGCCCCTTGAAATCAGAGTATTCTCTGTTGATGAAGAGAAAGCTTTGAGCTCGTGATGGAATTTTAGCTACTATGTTATTTGAAAAATTAATCTCCCTCCTAAGATTTTCACCTCTTATGGGTTGTTAAAGATGGAAAAATTCTATCTAATATCCATAGATGCTGATGGAAGTTAACTGCTGATCCAGTGTGTCCTAGATGTAAAAATTATGTGGAGTATCAGGATAATTTCCTCAGGCACTTTACTATCTTTTTAAAGATATAGTCTTAACTTGGTATGATTTCACCTTCACCTGCTCTCTTTCTTTACGGTTTGAGCATTGGCTGTTCTCTAACCTTGAAGCTGAAAATCACACACCTAAATATTTGACTACTTTTGTTGCAACTCTTTTGTTCATTTTGAAATGGAAGGGCAAAGAGGTTTTTGATTCAGTTTTAACCTTCATTAATTTGGGGAATGTCAATTAATATTGCAGGCATCCAACCAAGCTTCTGTAAGTGGTACTCTAGCAAATTGGACTCCTTACTATTGTTTCTTTAAGTCTCAAATCAAGCAATTTGAATCTGCTGGATGTATCCTATGCTGCTGAGGAAATTCAGACGCGGTTGGGAGAGTAAGGAAGGAGATCAGTGTATCAGATGTGCAGGGAATCTATATTTTGAAGTAATTATTTCAATTCAGCACTTCAACCCAACTATTTTAGGATGTTTCAGAATATAGAAGCACCTCAAACGCAGAGCACCCTACTTACTTTTATCAGTAATGAGTTCTACACTACTTCAAAGAGTTCAATCGTTACGAATTATAGTTTGACAGCAAGACTTACTGTTTATCTTTATATGATATCAATACTATGTCCAATGTTATATGTGAATATTTCTTTTGAAATAAGTGAGAAAGATATAATCTTCTCCAAAAACTATTCAGATGATATATTGGAAGTCTCTATTTGACAAAGATCGATTTTGTAGTTGCCTCTTCTTTTCCATGTTGAAGATTATAAGATGACCAACCATCTAATTCCAAAGACTTGAAAGTTGAACAATCAATAGGCCATACTCAGGACTTGAAGGGCAGTGATCCCTACCATTTGGTGTAACTTTGGTTGTGAGGGCTATGGTCATGGTATTGATCACTGTCCTTCATAAAGAAAAGGCCATACTCAGGTTGTTGATGCCCCAATGCGATCGTTCAAGTATTCAGCTACAAAAGGTATCTCTGACCATGACGCTAGTCTTATCATTGAGAACTCTTTGATGTTTACTGATGACTCGTATGTTGCTGATACTTGTATTCGGAAACCAGTAATTCTGGATCTTAGCTGTGCAAAACCTTTTAAAGGTGCTAAGCTCTCCTCTCATACTGGTTCTTAATAAGTTAATATACTATTCTGCAGAATGAGGATGTGGAAGCTGGTGTTCAATCAAGGAATTGTTGGCAGGCGGCTACCTTACACTAGTAATGAGGTCCAACAATGTTCGTTCTAGAAGTGGTAAAGCAAGTTTTTAACTCTGTTCCTCAACTTGTACCTGGAATCTAATGGGAAAGCTGTTATTAATAAACAAATTGTGAATGGTGGACTGCTCGTTTTAAATCTTTTGATACAGCTGACTTTTGAAAATTGTTAGAAGCAGCATAGTAGCTACCAGTCTACCAAGTGTAAAAGCTAAATTCAGTAGTTTCAATGCAAATTCTTATGGCATTGAGAAAATAGTATAATCCAGCAGGGCTATTTAGGTGGATTCCATTTCTATGTACAACACTTGGATATACTTTCTACTAATGAGAGGAATGATCTTATTATGCATGGGAATGAACCTGATAAATGGTGAGGGAGTCAAGGGTCGTAAACTCCTAGTTCTGATATTATTGGATTGTCTAACCTTGATAACAATAGCCAGTTAAAACGTGACTGGCTTGCTCACTTCTTTGAGGTAATACCAAGGAGATGTTGCCATGTTACTGCTTTTGCTATGGTTTGTCTGGAGGGAGCCCAACCTGTGCGTTTGGTCTTGCAAAGCAGTCTCCATTCATAAAGAATGTTCAGTGCCACTGGAATGAACCACCACAGCCAAATCAGGAAACATACCAATAATGTTAAGAATGAAGCTGGAAGTAGTGATGCTCTCGATATTTTGGAACACATAACAGAAACAATGCTTTCCATTTGTAGGGATATCCTCATTACTGAATTAATTAGGCTGCACTGCGTCTATGTATTGTGAATAAATGCAAAAAAAGGATTTAAGATCTGGAATGGATTACTATGGGTATCTTTGGTAAGGAAGGGAAATAATGTGAACTATACAGTACAAATTTATGGATCCGGCTCCTCTAAAGTGAGGAGGTTGTGAATTTACGTCAATTTCTTAAAATCTTGATTTTCTGTCTAATCTAAGAGTCTTGACAATTGACACATCATTATTCCACCAATTTTTAGTTTTTCATCTAAACCTTAGTTAACTTTCCATTAACTCCAAAAAAAAAAAAA